>NW_004624816.1:1205020-1223125 GCF_000247695.1 Heterocephalus glaber
TCAAAATAGATACTTATTTAAATTAAATGATATAATGATATATAAAGCAGTTAGAGTGGGTGCACATCGTACTCACTAAATATTAGTTTTTCTTGTTTTGTTTAATAAATGCTCATCCTCCACCAAACCTGCTCTTTGATCTTCATTCTCTATATTAGTGAAATGCAAAACCTCCCATCTGTACAAGCCAAACACTTGGAGACCATTTTTGATCCCTCTTCCTTCCTTTTTCCAGTCACTTGGTAACCAAGTCCTCAGTATTTCTGGAATCCATCTCTTCTCTGCTTTTACTGCCACTGTCTTAATTCAGATCTAATTCATAGTCTAAGTGGTTTTAACTATTTTTGTTTACTTCTCCTTTGTAAGTCACCTTTAAGCATTTTCTCTTTCTTTTTTTCTTTTTTGTTTGTTTTTTAAGTTAGAGTCTTGCTTAGTAGCTGGTCTTGAGCTCACTATGTATCGTAGGCTAGCCTTGAACTAGTGGCAATCTTCCTGCCTCGGCTTTCTGAGGGCTGGGATCACAGGCTGTGTGCCACCACACCCAGCTTTTTCCTCTTTCTCTTCAACTTTGTTTTCCATGGTGAAACACATGGAGAATTGCATATAAAATTTGAATGACAAAATTAACAAATAGTCGTAGAGTAGACACATGAAATTACTAATGTTCAATAGACAGACTGTAGCAGGCATCTTAGAAGCCTTCTAAGTTTCTTTGCTGACCACAGCCCCTCCTCTTTTCCAGAGTTAGCCACTATTCTGGGTTTTAGGGTAATCTTTTTCTTCCTTGACTTGATAGTTTAACCATCTGTTAATCCAACAGCTTTATACTGCCTGTTCGGATCTTTCTGCAAAGTAAGCATCATTCTAAATCACCAATCTGACAGGTGCTGTCATAGCTTCTACACATGGTCCTCTATCTGCTGCCTTAGCTTGCTATTGCTGGGCAGCAGCCAGGTCCACATCTCCAGGTCTTTCTGGATCTTCTTCAGCTTCAAGGGGTCCTCGACCTGCTATTGTCTAGCTCTGTGATGTAGCGAGCATTCCAGGTTCATGTCTCCCACGAAGGGAGGAAGAGAGACTGATTCAGGTTTCCATCTGCCTTTTTGGGTTTCAGCTTGTCCTTGCAAATTTCAGTTTGTCTTTCTTTTCCAAGTATTGCACTGCTGACGTTGAGGCCTCAGTATTAGAAATATGAGCAGCAGCTTCATATGACTGTTTGGCTATTGCCCAACATTGTTTAAGGTCATGTCTCTATAATAAATCCACTTTTATATATCACACTGGTAGTTTTTCTTCCTGACTGGAACTTGGCTGATCCAGAATGTGGTTTGGATAGGAACAGAACCATGAGGATTGGTGAGCTGTATTGGCTCTGGGCTACCTGGAATTTTTTTAAAAATCTGATTACATTTAGAGGCATAAATGACCCTTTTTCAGTGATGAAGAGGATACTTAGAGCCATGGCACACAGTAGCAAAACATTACCACATGTAGATATTTTAATCAAGTGCCTATAGAAAGCCAGATTTGGGGTAATCAGATATTTATTGCTGGAGAACATTTGGTGGAAATAAGGAATATAATAAGTTTGATGCTGCTAACTATGCTGCAGAATTTGGGGAAAGAAAATAAAGGGCCCAGGATTTAATTTCTAGCCTAAGTCTCATGAGGTGACTGAAGCCTTTATGACTTCCCAAAAAGAAACTGAGCTCCTGTAGCCATGAAGCTACTATTTTTTGAAAACCACACACAGGGTCTCATTTATCAAGTAGCTAATCACAACACAAATTCAGCTTACAATTTTACAAAGTCTCTTATGCTAAAGTTACAGGATTGCTTTGGAGAAAGCAGAACCTTAAATATTGGGATGGGGACTTCTGGACAGATGTCAATGAAATGGGTCCCTGAACCCATGCGTTTTACCAAGACTCCTTTGCCAGAAGAAGCAGCCCTTCTTTCCTCATTGAAGAATAACTGAAACTGGAACTAAAAAGTAACCTCCATTCAATGAAGGTGAAATACTAAAATTTCCTTGGTAAACCTATAATTGTCATCCAGGGTAATTTTGTTCTTAAGGGAAATCTGGTAATGTCTGGAGATATTTTCGTTTGACACACTGGGTGGAAGGTAGGAGAGAATTCCTCTGGCATCTAGAATGTAGAGACCTGAGATGCTACCAAATATCCTGAGATGCTACTAAATATCCTGCAATGCCCAGGGTAGCCATCTCAGAAAAAGAATAATCTAGCCCTAAGTGTCATTAGTGTCAAGTCCAAGAAACTGCCATAGAGGTAGATGTCCGAAGGATGAGGGAGACTGGAACGTGAGAGTGAATGTGTCCTGCTTATTCGGTCCCTGTGTGTAGAAACTCCCTTCACCAAGGTTGTCAGAAATGCATTTTTGAAGGTAGTCCTGGCATCCTTCCTAAGTTCTGTGGTAATTGTTCTCTGACTCATAAATGAGTGTGAACTGCTGGGGTCCCTGAATTCATGGGTTTAATGAGATCCTGGTGTTATAGGGGTCAAATGGCAGCACTTAATTGCCAAAGACAAGAAAGGTTTGGTTATAGCAATGGGATGCAGTGAGTAAACAGTATTCTGACTAGTCCAAGCTACTAGATTTGGCAGGGGGGTGGGTACTGCAGATTGAATTCACGGCCTGTGCACTGAGCTACATTCCACACGCCCCACCTTTTGTTTTGAGACAGGGTCTTACTAGGTAGTTGAGACTGGCCTGGAACTGACTAGGTAGCCCAGGCTGACCTCAGACTCACAGAGATCCTCCTGCCTCAGCCTCTTGGGTGTTGGGATTACAGGTGTGAGCCACCACAACTGGCCATCCTAACCCCTTTTATAAATTCCTATTTTGAGACAGGGTCTCCCTAAGTCACTAAATTGCCCAGGCTGGGCTCAAACTTGCAATCTTCCTGCCTCAGCTTCCCAGAATGCCAGGATTACAGATGTGTGCCCCATACCTGCTTTACACAGATCTTTGGCACTGGCTAATTGATTGTGGTGTCCTTAACATTGAAAGTAATGGGCAGCATATAAGCAGAAAGCAAAGGCTCATTTGAACCCTCACAGCAGAGGTCTGTGATCCCTGGACCATTTCCTAGATTTAAAACATTACACAGATTCATGGTACCTTAAGTGAGGAAGGGGCCAGGTCTCGTAAAGGAAAGACACAGTTACATAGGCTCCACCCCCAAATGTATATGACATACATTTGCATGTACACATGCACTATAAATCCTTTTCTAGGCTTTCCCAAAGGGATCTGCAGCCAATTACCAGGGAACTTACATACCAAGGAAGGGAAAAAATCAAATTTATGGGGAAGTTTTGAATTTTGATTCAGAATTGACACTGAGTCTTATTTGGGTAGAATTAGTGTAGTGTGCCAGTCACAGTAGGGATCTATAAAAGCAGGTAGTCAGTGATGTTTCCCATAGACAAACTCAGCCTGTTAAAACTCTGGCACTGGTCTCCTGACCGGTGGAGTAAGGGCTGTTACAATAAAACCAAGTGAATGCCATGTGGCTCAATAGGATCAGCCTCACTCAAAGATGGATAAAGACACTTTATATAATCTTTTAGGAGTTTTTAATTACCTAAGAGATAGCTGATTTTGCTGTAGATTGTTTGGAAGCTAAGTGTGATTAAAAGAGGATGCCAAGTGGACAAGGGCTGGACAGTGGTGGGCGTGTATTGTGAGAACTGAGCTAACCTGTAACCATGCTTTCCAGAATTCTTCTGCCTTTATTCTCCAGTGAGTGCACAAGAGGCATTTTGGTGTAACTTAGAAAGCAGAAATGACGCAGTGGTCAAATTCTTTTTAGGCCCAGAGTGCACCATTGCAGCACATTTTTGTTCCCCCATTAGCCCATCTAGTTGGCATGGGGCAGCAGTCAAGAGCCACTAAGGCTCCTGCTGAATTTTCTTCTTCACTTTCTCTGACTTTCTGGCCAGGATCATGTTTAGCTCCAGAATGAAGGACATTGTCACATATTCAGAGGTGGGAAATGGTTTTAAATGCACAGGAAGCTTTCTCTGCCTGTGGATGCTGCTGAAGAGGCACGGTTAAGACCTCTCTTCCCACTGCTGCCAGTCTCCCAGGGAGCCTGAACACTGGCAGACACTCTTCCTCAGACTGCCAAGCTTTTAACAAATGATGAGAGTCATTGGAAAACAAAGCATAGTGGGAGAGGAGAGCCAGAGAAATTACAAGTTACAGTAGACTCATGAACTCAGCCAGAATGGTGGTGGCAGGGCCTGGCTGCTACAAAGAAGACATATTTTTGACAATACATGTATGGGCAAAAGAACCTCAAGGACTGTATTTATGACTAATTGTGCAACAGGTTATTTTTGTTTCTGTTCTATGGAAAGTGTGAAGCATCCAGACAGAAGGTTTTAAATGTAATTTTTTTTGCACCCATGCTGTTGATTGCTAGATGTCATAGTCTGATCGTGACTGAATGAATATCTCTTTTTAAAATATACTATGTAAAGTTAGTTTACTGCAAAGCCATCTTGGTAAACTTGTGCTACATTGTGAACTTTAAGTTCCTTCAGGTGATGTCAGGTTCCATATGAAATTTATTTGCAACTATTCGGGTGAGAAGTCCTTGTCCTTAGAAGCTTTGGTGTAGTTGAAGTAACAGTTACTGTTGTGAACTTCTGTGTCCTTCATCATTGGAAGGGTCACACAAACATAGTTATGAAATTATTCAGTTATAGAAATGATTGTTGGTACATCCTATGCAATGTTTAAATCAAATAGCTTTCCCATCTTGCAAGATGGCAGACAAAAAAGCTGAGAAGCTCAATACTAAACAGGAGAAACCTGAAGCCAAGAAGGCTGATGCCACTGGTATGGTTAAAAAGGATAATGTGAAGAAGGCTAAAAAATCCAAGAAGGGGCAGCCCCACTGCAGCTGAAAGAAACCCTGTCCTGGTAAAGGAATTGGTAGATACTCCCTCTCTGGTACGTATTCCAGAAAGGGTTTGTACAAGAAGAAGTACTCAGCTGCTAAATCCAAGGTTGAGAAGAAAAAGAAGGAGAAGGTTCTTGCTACTGTCACAAAACCAGTTGCTTGAACTTTGAAAAATGCCTAGATACTACCCTACTGAAGATGTGCCCTGAAAACTGTTGAGCCATGGCAAAAAACCCCTTCAGTCTGCAAGAGAGGAAACTGTGAGCTAGCGTCACTCCCAGAACCGTCTTGATCATCCTCACTGGGTGCCAACGAGACAAGAGATTGGTTTTCCTGAAGCAGCTGGCCAGTGGCTTGCTACTTGTGACTGGGCCCCTTACCCTTAGTCGAGTTCCTCTGCGAAGAACACACCAGAAATTTGTCAATGCCACCTCCACAAAAATTGATATCAGCAACGTGAAAATCCCCAAACACCTCACTGCTGCTTACTTCAAGAAGAAGCTGCAGAAGCCCAGACCCCAGGAGGGTGAGATCTTCTACACCGAGAGAGGGAGAGAGATGCCAGATTTCAGAGCAGCGCAAGGTTGATCTGAAAGCGGTGGACTTGCAGATTTTACCAAAAATCAAAGCTGTTTCTCAGCTCTGGGGCTACATGAGATCCCTTTTTACTCTGACAAATGGAATGTACCCTCACAAATTGGTGTTCTGAATTTCTACTAAGAACCTATTTAAATAACTAATATGTTGAAAAAAATATTTAAATTGAATAATGGTACCAGATAAAATGATAGATAAGGATGAAGCTTGTGGTATCACCTCATTATCATGTGTAACCAATAAATAACTTAATTTTCTTAAAAATGAAACCCACCAGGCTGGGCATGGTGGCACATACCTATAATCTCAGTACTCGGGAGGCTGAGGCAGGAGGAGGACTGCAAGTTTGAGGCCAGGCTGAACTACATAGCAAGAGTCTGTCTAAAATAAGTAAATAAATAAGTGAAGAAGAAGAAAGAAAAGAAAAAAGAAACTGCCAGAGTTCCAGTCTGTCCTGTATATTGATTGTAGCTCACCCTTGCTGGTTCTTTATTTTCCTTGCTTCTCCCTCTTTACATCCATCTTTCCTTCCTACTTGCTTGTCCTGCCCATTTCAGCCCTCACTCCAGAGTCGTAAGCAAGAACCTCATAATACCTAAACCCAAAGACTTATTTTAAATTCTTTTCTAAATATTACTACCAGTTCTTTTGTTTCTCTCATCTAACAGTGATTGATTTACCTGCCATAACAAACTATGGAGAGTTCCACTAACACACCATGCTTCTGTGCCTTTTCTTTTTTCTTTCCTAGAATCCTGACCTTCTTGGCCTGGTTACTGATTCTTCCACAATCTTGGCTCATCACACAGCTAACATGCTTAAGCAGCCTCCCTGACCTCCCAGCCCTAGTTAAAACCATGGTCTGTGCTGTCCTTGTGCTTCCATAGCAATCATGCTACCTCTGCAACAATTCGGTGACTTCACATCCTCTTCTGGTTCTCTATGCCTAAGGAAACCAAAATATTTGAGGGTAAAGACTGACTCTTACCTTTATTTCTCTGGACCAACACATAGTGTCTGGCACATAGGAGATCTTCATTAAATGTTTGCTGAATGGGCTAGGGATTTAGCTCAGTGACACCACACCTGCTTTGCAAGTGCAAGATCCTGAATTTGATCCCCGGTACCACACACATAAAAAGTTTGCTGAACGATGAGAATGAGAACTGTAACTTCTGAGTAAGGCTTCTTGTTGTATTTGGTTCAAGACATAAATGTCACAACTCATAGGAATAAGAGATGTTATTACCTTATGACCCCAGTGTACAAGCCCCCTACCCATCATTCCATACTCTTTGAGTTACTTCTAGGCACTCTGCACAGCCTGAAGAGAGGCTATTGACACTGGGATTTGTTCTCATTAATGCAGATTTTAAAATTTAGAGAATTTAGATCCCAAAGTAGAATTCTTTTTAGGTTTATCTAATTGAATAGCTAATAGATTTAGCCTTGGTATAAACCTAATTAAGCACAATGATTTATTTTACTCCTGTTCTTTAGATCTGACTGTGGAGATGTTACTTGCTTTATGGATTAATTTTTAAAACAAGATTTGAAAAAAAGGAGCTAGGCGTGGGGCTGTATACCTGTAATCCTAGCACTCTGGGAGGCTGAGGCAGAAGGATTGCAAGTTGAAGCTCAGCTTGGGCAACTTAGAAACTTAGTGAGACCTTGTCTTAAAATAAAAATTTAGAAAGGGCTGGGGATATAGCTTAGTACAAAGGCCAGTATCACAAGCCAAACAAACAACCACAGATTTACCCATTGCTCAAACTTGATATAAAAGGAAAATAAGGCTGTTGAGATCTGTGGGGGTCTGAAAATGTCCTTCTTCCCAGTTAAACTACTTTAATAACTGTATCTACTGTTCAGTAGGCGGAGTAATGTAACCACTGCTCATATAGAGTTACAGAGGTGTATAGGTATACTTCTTCAGTATTGAGGATACCAACATATCCCTCCAGTTCTCTACAAGGGGCTTTGTTAGTTTTTGTAAGGTTTTGTTAGCTTAAAATGCTAAGAAATTAAGCCCATAACTGGGCAGCAACATCAAGTGTGCAGCAGTTTTTCTTACCCCTCCCCCATTTTATCATCTTAACGCAATATTCATCTTCTACAAATGAATAGAATAAATGAAACTACTCTCCAAGACAGCTGAGCATAAAATCCACATGAAGAAGTTCACCTAAAGTCATAGCTCCTACAACAAATCCTTGGGCAGCAACTCGCATGTGAAGAAGGTGAAGGGACATTTTCTGATCTCTTCTGCACTTTAACTTGTAAAGCCCATAGGACACCACGGTCACGAAGCCCGCTACACCTGTGAATTTTAAAAGTGCAAATTAGAAAAATAGCAGGAAAGAATTCTCAAGAGCCTAGAGAATTAAGGAAAGATTGTGTAAAGCATGAGTATTTTGAAGATAAGCAGGCAAGATGCAGGTTGATATCCGGATATCCTGTATCCAAAATGCTTAGGACCAAAGGCGTGGATTCCATAGTTTTTCAGGCTTTTGAATATTTGCATATATATAATGAGATATCTTGGGGATGAGAACCAAGTCTTAACACAAAATTCATTTATATTTCACATAGACCTTATTCACACTGGCTGAAGGTAATATTAGTCAAATTTTAAAATTTTATTTCATTATTGCAATAGATTGTATTTAAAGTAATACATCTATGGATGAATTTTTTTTTGTAGTATTAGGGGTTGAACTCAGGGCCTTTTATATGCTAGGCAAGTGTTTTACCATGTTCTGTCATTCAGCTACACCCCCAGCCTGCAAATAATTCTTAAATTATATGTTTCAGATTTAATCAATATCATAAAAATACCTTGGGAGCAGTGGCACCCACAGATTTTAACTACATGATTATTTATGTGCCCCTTTTTCTTTCTCTTTTATTTTCTGAATATCCTTTTCTAGATATGCTTCAAGGTGGAATTATTCTCCTCATATTTTGTCCTCTGTTCTTTAGGCATCAAGACCAGGCCAGGCTTCTTTTAATTCAAACACCCTGTTACAAAGATTTTCAGAAAGCCTTCTTGTAGCTTCTTTGGCGTCTTCATCCTAGCATATTGTATCATCTCACATTAACTATAGTTTATGAATCTTGCATTTTAATAGTATTGCTAGTTTTTATTAGTGTGTTTGCAATACATAATAAATATGTTTGGGTGAATTGGTCCATGTATATAACATATCATGATCATTTTTCAATCCCTTCTTCTGCCTTTCCCCTCTTCCCTCCCCCAATCCCCTTCCCCATTTCCAAAAAGTCTGCCTTCTTGTTTCCTGGCATTTCTCCTTTATTATATTTATTTATTTATATTCTAGATTTCTCATGTAAGAGAAACCATGTGATATTTAACTTTCTGCATCTGATGTATTTCACTTAACATTATGGTATTAAGTTCCAATAATTTTCCTGCAAATGACATGATTTCATTTTTCTTTATGGCTAAATAATATTACATTGTTTATAATACCACATTTTCTTTATCCATTGATCTGTTGATGGGCATTGAGGCTGTTTCCAAAGTTTAGGTATTGTGAATTAGGCTGCTACAAATACGAGTACGCCTGTATCACAACAGTATGATGTCTTTTAATTTGGGGGGGAATATATCCAGGAGATGTATATCTGGATCAAATGGAATTTCTATTTAGTTTTTTGAGGAATGTCCATACTGATTTCCATAGTGATTGTACTAATTTACATGCCTACCAGAAATGTAAGGATTCCTTTTCCCCCACATCTTTGCTAGCAGTGCTTTCTGGGTTCTTGATGATAGCCATTCTCACTGGAGTAAGAATATCAGTGATGTTTGTTTTTTTTTGTGGTACTTGAGTTCAGACCCAGTGGTGCTCCTTCCACTTAGCTACATATCCAGCCTTTAAAAAAATTTTTATTTTGAGATAGTGTCTTGCTAGTACAGTCACCTAAATTGCTCAGGCTAGGCTTGAATTTACAACTCTCCAGTCTCAGCCTCCCAGAGTACTGGGTTTATAGGTGTGTGCCATCACGCCCAGCTTCAGTGTTGTTTTGATTTGCATTTCCCTAATGGCTAAAGGTGATACTCATTTTTTCATGTATTTATTGGCCATTTGTATTTCCTCTTTTAAGAAGAGTCTAGTTGGTTCATTAGCCATTTTTTTTTTTGGTACCGGGGATTGAACTCACGTCCTTGAGCTTGCGCTTGCGCAGCAGGCGGCGAAACCACCCAGCTAAATCCTAGGCCCTATTTGCCAATTTTTTGATTGGGTCATTTTTTTTGGGGATTTGAATTCTTTGTATATTCTAGATATTAGTTCTGTATTAGAAGAGGAGCTGGCAAAAAATTTTTTCCCATTCTGTGTGTCATCTTTTCACTCTATTGATTCCTTTGCTGTGTAGAAGCTTTTTTTGGTACAGGGGATTGAACTCAGGTCCTTGCGCTTGCGCAGCAGGCAGTGAAACCACTGAGCTAAATCCCTGGCCTGCTGTATAGAAGCTTTTTAATTTTTGACTTTTTTTTTTTTTTTTTTGGTACTGGGGATCGAAAATTTTTGACTCTTAACATTTTTTCCTATGCTATTGGAGTTCTGTTCAGGAACTTCTTGCCTATACCACTGGCTTCAAGTGTTTTCCTTATGTTATCTTCTAGCAGTTTCAAAGTTTCTGTTTTTATTTATAGATCTTTGATCCATTTTTATTTGATTTTAGTACAGGATGAGAAAGATCTACTTAAATCTTCTGCACATGAATACTCAGTTTCCCAGAACTGTTCATTAAAGAGGCCAACTTTTCTCCAACATATGTTTTTGGTCCCTTTGTCAAAAAATCAGATGGCTGAAGGTAGATGAGGTTGTTTCTGTGCCTTTTGTTTTATTTCATTGGTCTACATGGCTATTTTGTGCTGGCATCATGCTATTTTTGTTACTCTATCTTTGTAGTATCATTTGAAATCTATAATTGTGATGCTTCCCATTCTGCTCTTTTTCCTCATGATTGCTTTGGCTATTGTGGCTCTCTTCTATTTCCATATACATTTTGGGGTATTTTTCTAGTTTTATGAAGAATATTGTTGGTATTTTAATAGGTATTGCATTAAATCTAATCTACAGATCAGTTTTGGTAATATGGCCATTTAAACAATATCAATTCCACCTTTCCAGGAACAGGGATGCCTTTCAAACATTTTCTAGTATCTTCTTCAATTTCTTTCTTCAGAGTTCTGAGTTCTCATTATGGAGTTTATTCATCTCCTTGGTTATGTTTATTCCTAGGTATTTAATTTTTTTGCAGCTATTGTGAATGGAATTGTTTCTCTAATATCTTTCTCAGTAGGTTCATTATAGGTATACAGGAATGCTATTGATTTTTGTACGCTGATTTTGTATCCTGGGTATTATTTTTGAAAACCATCTACCATTGACTTGATGCTGCAATAACAAGGCTGCTTACCATTTGGCCCTGATGGCTTATACAGTATTTAGTGTAGGCTACATATTTAGTATTAGCACATCTGTGGGTTTTTTTCTTTCTTTCTTAAGACAAGGTCTTGCCCCGAAGCCTCCCAAGTGCTGGGATTTCAGGTGTGTCCAAGCAAGCTCGGCTGCACCTGTGCCTTGACTGCAACCTTTTTTACATGACCATAAGGGTAGATTTTTCCATTTGTAGCATCATGTTGGGCTCAAAAATGTTAGGATTTTGTAATATTTTAGATTTTTGAATTAGGGATACTCAGCTTATACCAAAGGATATTTTTTAAAGAACCAGACTGGATTTGATGTACTGAATTTTAAAATGTGTCATTAACATTCTTGGACCCATAATTCCAGTTTTGACTTTTCTCAGAAATACCTGAGTCATATATAAAATAATCATGTAATATAATATAGTAACTTGTGTAGTTGTAATTTTCCTGAGGCAAGATGTTGATTTTTGCACTGTAAGGCTGTTATGGGCAACTAGATAACTTACCCAGTCAGTGAAACATCTCTACATCTGAACCTTCATAACTTTTCTTTTTTTCTTTTTCCAGTACTGGGGATTGAACCCAGGGCCATGTACATGGTAAGCAAGCACTCTACTACCAAGCTACATACCCAGTGCTTTTTAAATTTTATTTTGAGACATGGTCTCACTAAGTTGCTCAGGCTGGTCTTGAACTTATGATCCTCCTGCCTCCACTTCCTGAATAGCTAGGATTACAAGCATATGTCATGATGCCTGGATATCCATAGCTTTTGAGTATGTATCTGGCTTTATTCCTCTCTTCTCATTACCAAATAAGGAGTAAATCTAGCAAAGTGATAAAAACATTGTTTTTCTATAAAAATGACACATTATAGCATGCACAAGGCCCTGGGTCTGATCCTCATCACTGCAAAAAAAATTAGGTGAGACAAGAAGCTTTAATTAGAAAGCTGAAAAGGTATTAATACATAGACAAGAAATATTTGTCTTTGAGGGCCGGGGATTTAGTTCAGTGGTTTCGCCACCTGCTGCACGAGCGCAAGGACCCGAGTTTGATCCCCGGTACCAAAAAAAAAAAAAAAAAGAAAAAGAAAAAGAAATATTTGTCTTTGAAAAGAACTGTTACTCTAGAAAAGTCCAGAAACCCATACAAGCACTTCTGTATTCTCCACAAATGTAAATGAGGCAAATATACTATTGTGAAAACCAAGATCCTCTATTATTACCTTTAAAACAGACAACTGATCAACTAAATAGAAATGAAAGAATATTTAAAATACTATGAGAACTTAATTCATGAATAACAAAAATAACTAAATAACTGAAGAAGGAATAATTACTTAATAAATGCCATTAGCACTGTTTGTTATTCAGTAGAACTAACTTGGATTTATATTTTACAACTAACCCTACAAAAAATATTCAGATGAGTCAGTTAAATGCAAAACAAAATTTAAAAAAAACTAGAAAATAGAATAGTATTTGATAACATCTATAAGAGGATAAGGCCAACTTAATAGAAACAAACAAGGATGAAATGCTACATGTTGACATAAGAACAAATGAAACTTTTGCGCAATAAAAGTGTGGGTCTAATTTTTGGGTTCTCTATCACATTGATCTGTCTCTCCATTAATGACCATACCATCTTGATTACTATAACTGTAGAATAAGCCTCAGTATCAGATAGAGTGACTCTTTCTACTTCATCCCTTTAAAAAAGATTGTTCCTAGCTATTCTTTTTTTTTTCCTTTGGTGCCGGGAATGGAACTCATGGCCTCGTACTTGCCAGGCAGGTGCTGGGCCACTGAGCTACACCCCCAAACCCTGTTTCTAGCTATTCTAAAACTTGTACCTTTCCATATAAAATTTAGAATAAGCTTGCCTATGTCTGTAAAAACTATACTAGGATTATGATAGGAATTATATTAAATCTGTAGATCAATTTGGGGAGAATCTACTCTACTGTATATTGAGTCCTCTAATCCTTGAACATAGTAGTCTATTTATTTAGGTCTTCTTTGATTTATTTCATTAGCATTCTATAACTTTCAGCCTACATGCTTTGTTAAGTTTATATGTAAGCATTTTATTTTTCTTGGGAAGACTGTAAATATTATATTTTAAATTTCAGATTCCATCGATTTGTTGTTAGTACTGTGTATAGAAATGCAATTGATTTTTTGTGGGATGGGAAGTTTTGATTACATTGGCAAATGCATGCTTCTATAGACGGGTGAGAATATATTCTTTTAGGGTCCATTTAATAAATGGAAATATGAATCAGAGTAAATAACTCCATTTAAATGTGTATTTTATAGGCTGATTGGAGTAAATACAATTAAAATGCAAATGACTGATGCACTACAAACAAATAAAAACATTGGAAAACAATGTAATGATGATGATAAACATGTGGGGAAACTGGAATAATATGAAAGCTTCATAAGTTTGGTCAAATCTTTCTAGAAAGAATCCTAGAAATATATAATAAATGATTATGCTTTCTGATCTGGAAATCCCTTCCTCCCTCCCTTCCTTCCTTTCTTCCTTCCTTCCTCCCTTCCTTCCTCCCTCCCTTCCTCCCCCATCCCTTTTTTGACAGAGTCTTGTTAAATTGCTCGGACTGACTTTGAATTCTCAGGATTGCAGGTATGTGCTACCACATCTGGTGTCTGACCTGGAAATTCTATTTTTGTGAACATACTGCGAGGAAATAAAATAAAAGAAAATGATACAAAATGCATTTATGGTTATACTGTGTCTGAGGAAAAAAACTAAACAAGTAAAATGGGCCAAACACAAGAAAGCCTGTATAAATATCTTTTAAATTGTAAGACTAGCCAGTATTAATACACATAAATCTACATATAAAGTAAATTAGAGAAGAAAAACTAAATAAACTATCAACACAAATAATAAGTATATAACTATAATGCATACACAGACTTTAATAGTGAATTCTGAATGATATAAATAGATTTTATGTGTTTACCTATTATTTTAAATTTATTTTGCAGTGCTGGGGATTGAACCCAGGGCCTCGAGGATGCTAGGCAAGCACTCTAGCACTGTATAGTACCCCCAGCCCAATAGATCGTATTTATAATGATGAAAATGGTTTGAGATAATTAATTAAAAAGCTTTATAAATTATTCACACAAGAACTCCAACCTGTCAAGGATATCCTATAGATATTGTTAAAATAACAACAGCTAAAAGAACTTTTTTTTTTGGTACCGGCGATCAAACTCAGGTTCTTGCACTTGCAAGGCAGGAGGCAGAACCACTGAGCTAAATCCCCAGCCCTAAAAGAACTATTTGATGATATATATCCAAATTTTATAATTATTTATTTTCTAGCAAAAACATGGCCCCCTTCCCTTAATCAAATCAAGGTTCTGTTCTTAATTAAATTGGTTTGTTTCTTTTGGAGATTAAAGTCAGGACAGATATTAGTCTTCATATTATGTCTCTGTAGTATGTATATAATTGAATTTTGCTAGAAGCACTTTCATCTTTCTACTTTAATCAACCCAAATGTTTTGGGAAACATAATTTAATGTACAACAGGCATAGTGATTAATTTCTGTTCATTACAAGGATCTGTTCAAGTAGCAACAAAGTTCTTATATTGTTTTCCTGGTTTAAAATGCTAAGGGAGATAAATTGTTGCTAAAAATGATTTGCTTCCATTTCTTACGGGTTCTCTTACAAGTCTTTTTGTGGTTTTTTGGGTTTTCTTTTTTGGTACCAGAGATCAAACTCGAGACCTTGCGCTTTCGAGGCAGGCGCCAGAACCACTGAGCCAAATCTCCGGCCCATCTCTTACAAGTCTTAATCAAATTAAGTGAAATCTTTTAAAAGTGCAACTTCTAAGCAGAATATTATTGTGAAGTACAATTGGTTCTTTTTGATATGTGAATAACAATACACAAAATTGCTAGAGTTGGGCCAGGGATGTAGCTCTGTGGTGCCGCTCCTACCAGGCAAGTGCAAGTTCCTGAGTTCCGTCCCCGGTACCGGGAAAAAATAATTGCTAGAGTTGTGGTGACAGTGGGTGCATATGACTCATAGTTACTGTGAAGATTTTAGGAATTATATATTCACACTTATGTAAGTAAGACCTAGGTAAATAATTTAAGTTCCTAGATGAAATGAACACAAAGAAAGAAGCATGGCTAGAGTGTACCATAACAATACTCAGGGCAGCTTAAGCATCAAGGGGTGAAGAGAGAGAAAGCTCAGATTTTAAAACATAGTATTGGTGTTTAATTTTTTTTCCAATCCTGGGATCGGACCCAGGAACTCATGCATGGTAGGTAAGCACTCTACCAATGAACTACATCCCCAGTTCAGCTAGATTATTTTTAAAATGCAACTACATATAGTACATGTTGTAAAATGTAAACATATACTAAATATGTGAGAGAGGAGAAAGAAGCCCAGGTTTAATCATAATGCCACTTCTTGAATTCAAAGTTTACTTAGCAATTAGGAAAAGTGCCAGTGAACAGCTAACATTCAAGCTCTCAAATGTACAGGGAAGCCCAGGGTTCCCATCAGAGCTTTACTCTGAGTTGACTCACAGGCCTTTCAATTCTGGGCATCTCTCTTCTGGTGCCACAGAACATGAGAAACAGAAGTTTTTAATGGTTCTCAATAGTAATGGAAGAAACAGAAAAATCTATAAATAGCAGACATAAGCCCTTAAAGGTTAGCGTTACAAACAGACATACATTTCAGCAGTCCTTAACAGACTTTCAGTCCTTAATAGTCCTAAGAATAAACTGTGCTGCTGTTGCCAATACTGAGTCATGGCAGAAAAGTTTAAGTCCTTTCAATCAATTCCATTTGATTGGCTGGAAACGAATAATTTTAGGTAGATGTCTAATGAAATGGATAAAATAGAATAAAATTTGATGCATTAATGAATGATAGGTAACATCATGTATGAGAAACTACTCTGAAAGCCCAATACACATTAATACTTAAAGGAGATTAGCTTTAATTATATGAACAATTCAATTATATGGAGCATTTCAATCCTTAAAAGATCTAGGGTAAGTCATTGCGTCATTACACTTTCCAGTATTCATCCAAGGCTTATACTTACCTACAGGGACAAAGGGTGAGTCTCTGGATTTCCTGATCAGTCTGGATAATTGGCCTTCATCCTCATGTGCTGACCAGTGGTTGCCTGAAGACATTTTTCTCTCTAGTAACACTAGAAGATCAATGTGATTGCTATGAATCATTCAGAAGAATCCATTTACCCTCTCCCAATATACTGCTGGTTATGTACTCTTCTGTCTTAATTTGCTTGGCACGCCTGTCTGCTCAACTGAAATATACAGTTGCCTTCACTTCACTACAGAGTTTATCCCCTCTTGGGTCTCACTATGTAGTCCAGGATGGCCTCAAGCTTACAATTACCCTGCCTCAGCCTCCAGAGTGCCAAGATTATAGGTATGTGCCTCCAAATCTAGCAGAACCCTCTTGTTTTGAGGAGAAGGAATATTAGAGAAAAATGTATACATAGAGAAACTGACAATATAATACCATAAATACAGAGTAACATTTAACAGAGATCATAATTCTGTTACTCAACATCCTTTCACTACATAGCATGAGAACTACAAAGCTTGGGAACCTCAGGACTTCTTCCCAAACACTAAGAACACAGCTTCATTTACAGTGGCAGTGCCAACACAGGCACCAATACCTCCAGGTTTACAGGTGATGGGAGACCACTCACTCCAATTCTGCAGAATGTGCCGACCATTAAAAGGTCACTAAGATTATTTATCAAGCACCTGCTATGGGTCAGGTGGTAGGCTGGGCAAGGGGAGATTCTCTTCTTTGTCTAAGATGACTGGAGACAGTTGTAAGAGGAACTACAGTTACAATAGGTTTAGCAGCAGCTCAGTTTGTTACTGTGCAACCTACTAGGTTCACCCCTAAGCTCAAATCAATGGCTTCATCCTATGAACGAAATTTCATCGGAGGGGCTGAGGAGATGGCTCAGTGGTAGAGCATTGCTTGCCAGGCATGCTGGAAGTCCTGTGAGAGGGAGAGATGGAAGGAGAAAGACAGAGATAGAGACAGATAGACAGAAGACAAAATATAATCCACTAAGAAATAGCAGAAGCACAATACCTTCAACCTTCTGGAAGCACTGTGCCCTACCACCTCCTTCTGTCTCCTAGTGCTTTTTGAAAAGAAGGCTGTAGATAGAACAGATGTCATAAGGCCTGGACACATTTCCCTGCAATTTCCAACTAACTGATGATAGGAAAGCCAAGAAACACACCCCTGAGGGAGTGGCCAGCTGGTATTGGCCAAAGTTTCCCCTACTCCTGCTAGAAACTCAAGAGAGCAGCACCTGGCCACAACCTTATGCTGTGAAACACAACAATTATAATCATGAAGACTGGGAGAGGATGTATTTACTTTAGTCTGTCTACATAGGGGAGCTCTCAACATCCTCCTGTGACTCTGAGTCTGATATTTGGGCCCAAAATCCAAGAGCGATAGGTTTCAGGATCTTTGCACTGAGTTTGGTTGAAGAAAAAGGCAGGAAATAGGCATCTGAGGCCAAGATTCTCATTGTGCTTTAAAAATCTTTGCACAGGGCTGGGGCTTTAGCTTAGTGGTTCTGCCACCTGCCCCACAAGGGCAAGGTCCTGAGTTCGATCCCCGGTACCAAAAAAGAATCTGTGCACAGTCGGGATCCTGGGCTGCAGCTCAGGAACACAGTGAATGAAGACAGAAGAACATGTAATCAATATATATTGAGAGAAGCTAAACATATTCTTCTGAATGATTCGTGGCAACCACATTGATCTATTGTTACTAGAGAGTAAAATGTCTTCAGATAGCCAGTGGTCAGCACATGAGGATGAAGGCTAATTATCTCAACTGATCAGGAAATGTGCAGACCTCATGTTTGTCTCTGTAGGTAGGCAGAGAGGCACCTAGGACAAGGTCCTCACACCTGCAGGTCCTGCAGGTCCTTGAGCCTCTCCACGAGCATGTGCCATTGTGCCTGGCTTCTAAAGCAGTTCTGAAAGTCTTGCTTCCTGACTGTCTTTACAGAATAAAA
>NW_004624816.1:1223225-1238374 GCF_000247695.1 Heterocephalus glaber
ATATATATATATATATATATATATATATATATATGGTGAATGGTGTCAGATGCCATCCAGTAGAAAGGCAGGTTCCTAAAAACTATACAGTGTGTCCTCATCCATTTTATCCACCAGATCTGGCACTGTATCACTTTTAGCTCTTCCCCAGTCAAAATGACAGGAAGATAAACATTTTGAATTGATTTGAAGGCAGCCACAACAGTACAACTAAAGACATAAAAGAGGACGTCCAGAACTGCTTCAGAAAGTGTCAAGAATGATGAGCTGTGTGTTGGAAGCAAGAATGAGTATTTTGAGGGGGACTAATGACAATATGTCTTTTACTGTAACATATTTTTAAAAATTCAGTCATTTACCTTTTTTGGGGGGTATGGGGGATTGAATTCAGGACCTTGCACTTGCAAGGCAGGTTTGGCGCTGCTGAGCTAAATCCCTGGCCCCCTCACTGTATTTTTTAAAATTATACCTCATTGTCCAAGCTGGCCTTAAACTCGTCATCCTCCTGCATTAGCCTACCTGTAAATGTTTTTACCCCTCTGTCTTAGTTGCTTTTCTCATTGCTGAGACAAAATACTTGACACCCAAAGTTAAAGGCGGAAAAGTTTATTTCAGCTCACAGTTTATAACAGTTTTAGTTCATCGCTAGCTGGTTCTGAGGCAGGGCAGCGTAGCAGAGGGGCATCACAGAGGAGAAACAGTTCACGGTGTGGCAGGCAGGCAGGAAGCAGCAGCCAGCCAGCCTGCCTTCCTCTCTCCCTTTGTATTCCATTCAGGCTACAGACCTATTGTGTGTGGTGTGCCGCCCATGCACAGGGTGGGGCCTCCATCACCCACACCTTTTATCCTGGTACCCACATTCACACACCCTCATCCAGCCACCTTCAGAACTCCATTCAGGACTTCCTGAGGCTTTGAGGGGACATCTAGACACAAGCCTTAACCCCTCCCCTCTGCCCAATCTTGTCTAGGATCCAATCAAGATCACATACTACATTTAGTTGTCATAGCCCGTAAGTCTCCTCTAATCTGAAATATTGCATTAATTGTCAACGTCTTTCAGAACCCTGACTATTTGCCAGTGCAGGCCATTTATTTGTAGAACGTCTCTCAATTTAGATTTTTCCTGATTATGTTTTCTCATTACCTTGAAGTTATGTATTTTGGGCAGAATACCACAAACGTGATGTTGTGTCTTCTTGGTATGTAATAATCAGGAGGCACACAAAGCCAACTTGTCTGGTTGTCCTCTGATTGATTGTTGTGGTCAAATATTTACCATCTGGCTGGCTCCTCTGGGAGAGCATCTGTCAACTTCCATCGGGTAAATACTCTCACTATGGCCAAATTCAGGCTAGTGTGTGTCATCACTGGACAGAAGTTGGGAAGGGTTCCTCTCCTGAGTTGGTATGTGTTTAGATTTTTTTTTTTTTTTTTGGTACTGGGGATCGAACTCGGGTCCTTGTGCTTGGACAGCAGGCGGCGAAACCACTGAGCTAAATCCCCGGCCCGATATGTGTTAACTCTGGCATACTACTGCCTTGATCATGTGGATTAAGATGATGTCTGCTAGAATGGAAAAATTATGAGAAAAGAAAAAAATGGAAACAAAGACTATGTAAATAGGGAAGGGTGGAGGGGGTGAAGGGTGCACAGGTAATGGGAAAAAATAAGAACCAAGATACATCATGTACAGGTACAAGCACCCAATGATAAATGTAAATGTATTGTATACCTAAACTGTACCAATAAAAGAATTTAAGCAAAAAAAAAAAAAAAAAGAAGAAGATGATGTCTGCCAGATTCTCTGGTGTAAAGTTACTATTTTTCCCTTTGTAATTAGTAAGTACTTTGTTAATAGATAATTTAATGTTATTCAAATATCCTGTTATCACACTTTATTCCATTAATTTCAGTACCCATTAATATTTTTTACTTGAATCAGTTAATTATGTTGGCAAAATGATAATTTTTATAAATCTGTCATTTATTGTACATTAATTAGTTGGGATTCAATAAAGAATATCTTTCCTTTTTCTCTATTTCATTATTCACTTATTCATATCTGTTTGGATGCTTGGGTTCCCATTTTATTTAATCCATTACTGTGATTACTTATTTTGACGACCAAATTGCTCCAGATTTGGTGAGTGGGAGCCATTGAAAACTGCTTCCTCTGTCTTAATGACATGTCCTCAGGAGAATTGGAACTTCAAGCCCAGCCTAGGTAACTCAGACCCTGTCTCAAAATAAAAAAATAAAAAATAAAAGAGCTGGGGTTGTAGCTCAGTGCAAAGGCCCTGGATTCAATACTGAGAACTACAAAACAAAACAGAGATTAATTGGTTTTGTGTTGCACTTACTCTTCTACATTTCGTCTTCTCTCCCTCTACTTTGTTTTCAAAATTCATCTGTATAGATCAAGTTAGTTGATTTTAGGTGCCATGTGATGTTCTATCAATTTGTTTACCCATTTGTCTATCAGTAACAAATGCACTGTTTTGAATGTTTCATTATTATAGACATCATATTGCAGGGAGTATCATCAAACATGTCACCTTCTGCTAATGTAAGAAAGTTTCCCTTTGGGAGGATTTTCAGAGGGTGTTTATTTGTTTGTTTGTGATATTGGGGATGGCACACAGGGGTGCTCTACCACTTAGCTACATTCTCATTCTTTCTCTTTTTTTATTTTGAGACAGGGCCTTGCTAAGTTGTCTAGGCTGGCCTCAAACTTGGGATCCTCCTTCCTCAGTCACTTGAGTAGCTGAGATTACAGGATTGTACCACTAGGCCCAGCCAGAATTTTTAAAAAATCACAGCTCATGGTAAGAAATACATTTTATATCAAGAACCAGCTCATACGTGAAGTAAATTTTAACAAAATAATACTTGCCCTTATTATACCTATTTCCTATTCTATTGGATCTTGTTCCATTTCATTTTTATAAAATACTGGACAAGATCATTAGGTTAATTTCATGAATTATGAATAGACTAAGAAAATGCTCTAACTCAAGTATCTAGAAGTAGACATTTTAGATTAAAGGATAGGTGGTGTTTTTCCTTTTATTAATTTTTTCTTTATTCCTTTGTTGTTGTTGTTGTTGTTGTTCTCTGATTTTTGTTTTGTGGTGCTGAGGAATGAACCCAGGGCATTGAACTTGCTAGGCAATCTCCAAGGATAGGAACTTTTTTTCTTTTTCTGCCCTGGGGGTTAACCCAGAGGTCATGCATGCTAGGCAAATGCTCTATCACTGAGCTACATCCCCAGCCCAAAAGGTGCATTTCCACCTTTAGTAGATATTGCCAGTTGTTCTCCAAAGAGGTTGTGTCAATTTTGTACTGTATGTGAGTCCTAGTCTCTACACATTTTTACCAACACTTAAAACAGTGAGATGTTTAGCTTATTAAGAGTCTAAATATGTAAAATGAATACCCTTGAGTTTGATTTGTATTTTCCTGATTAATAGAAATGTGGAATAGAGTTTTATAAAAAGCTTTGGTCATTTACATTTCTTCTGGGAATTACCTGTACCATTTGTGCATTTTTCTGTTGGGTTGTTTATCTTCATTATTATTACTGGTTTGCAGGAATCTGTAGCAGATACTAGACACCGGTACTTTTCATTTATACCTGTTATGGATGTCTTCTACCTGTCTCTCTGTCTATAACTTGGATTTCAACTTTGTTTAAGATGTCTTTTAGATAGAATTTTTTGTTGTAGTCAATTTTTTTTTTTTGTAGTTATGGGGATTGAATGCTTGGTTCCTTCCTCTAGAAGCAAGGAAGGTTCTATGCATATCTATGCATATTCAGCACGATCTGTAAGTGTCTTACCTAACTGAATCAGTGTTAGTAAGATGTCAAGGTTTGTTTATTTGTATGTTTGTTTATATTTCATTGTTTGGCAGT
Source organism: Heterocephalus glaber (assembly GCF_000247695.1). The sequence continues at coordinate 1,227,142 of NW_004624816.1, forward strand.
ATTTGAGGTGGAACCCAGGACACAGTGGACATATATCTTTTACCATCGAGCCACCCCTCAAGCCCACAAAGACTTCAGGAATTTTGCAGGGGTTTTTTGTTTGTTTGTTTGTTTGGGTACCTGGGTTCAATCTCAGGTCCTTGTGCTTATGCAGCAGGCGGCGAAAACACTGAGCTAAATCCCTGGCCCCTGCAGTTTGATATCACTGTCAGAAAAACTGTTGCTTCAGTGTCAGAAATAAGGGGTTAACAGGTTCACATCAGATGCAAATGTTAATAATTGTAGATTTATTGCCGGAGCAAGGGTTATTGACTTGGTCTCAGAATCATTGCCTGTGCTGTTCCCTCTGCCTGAAAGTTCTTTCTCAGATAGATATTCCTGCAATTTTTTCTCCTACTTTAGTCAGATTTGTGCTTCAGAATCACTGAGTGAGCTCTTCCCTTGAAAGTCTTTATCTCTACCTTTAACTCTTGGTGCTCCTTATTCTGTTTTTAAAATTTTTTAAAAAATAAAATCCATCGGGCTGGGGATTTAGCTCAGTGGTTCTGCTTGCCTGCCTTGCAAGCACAAGGTCTTGAGTTCGATTCCCAGTACCAAAAACAAAAAACAAAAAACAAAAAAAAAATGGCTCTAAAAATAAAATCCATCATTCTCAGACATACTGACTGACTTCTGTCTCTCCCACACAAAGAAAGTTCTCTGAGAGCAGGAAATCTGTATGTCTTGATCATTGCTATATCCCAGAGCCAGAGCTTGGCATATAGTAGATCCTCAACAAACAGTATATTTGTTAAATGAAGGAAACAAACATATAAGTAAGGCAGAGTGTTTCTTGGGGTTTGGCTAGAACTATAGAAAGATGTGTTCCATATGTGTATATATGAGTTATCTACCAGGCCAGACCAGATGGTGGCACTGTTCCATCGTGCAGGGAGACCTTCCTGACAACAAAACCACGTAGATTCTAAAGCACAGACCAAAGGCTGAGACAGTCATAAAAAAAGGGACAAGTGGCAAGGCAAGATGGCTTGTACTTATAATCCCAGCCAGTTGGGAGGCTGAGGCAGGAAGATCCCAATTTGAGGCCAGCCTGGGCAACTTAGAAGACCTAATCTCAAAATAAAAAGGTCTGGGCGATGATCAGTGGAATAGATTGGAAGATGCAGAAACAACTCCAGACATACTCAGCCACCTCATATTTGACAAAGGAGCCAACCATCCCCACTGGAGGAAAGATAGCCTCTTTAATAAATGGTGTTGGAAAAACTGTATTTCAACCTTCCAAAGACTAAAACTAGACCCATATTTATCACCATGCACTAAACTAAGATCGAAGTGGATAAAAGATCTAAATATGAAAACAGAAACACCAAACTTGCTGGAAGATAAGTTAGGTAGAACTCTTGAAGACATTGGCATAGGAAAAGACTTTATGAACAAAACCTCGGTAGCATGGGAACTAGCACAAAGAATCAGCAACTGGTGTTTCATCTTATTAAAAAGCTTCTTCACTGCAAGAGAAACCATCAACAGAGCTAAGAGACAACCTTCAATGTGGGAAAAAAATTTTATCAGCTGTTCCTCAGACAAAGGACTACTATCTAGAATATATAGAGAACTGAAAAAAATCATACACCCCAAATTTAAAGACCCAATTCAAAAATGGGCATCTGAAATGAACAGACATTTCTCAAAGAAGTAAAAGCGGCAAACAAATATATGAAAAAATGTTCAACATCACTGGTCATTTGAGAGATGCAGATGAAAACAACACTGAGATTCCACCTCACCCCAGAAAGAATGGCTGCTATCAAGAAACCAACCAATAACAAATGTTGGCGGGGTTGTGGGGAGAAAGGAACCCTTCTCCATTGCTGGTGGGAGTGCAGACTGGTGCAACCACTGTGGAAATCAATATGGAGATACTTCAAAAAACTAGGATTGGAGGGCCCAATTTGACCCAGGTATTCCTCTACTGGGTATCTTCCCCAAAGAATTAGAAGAATCATACCATAATGATATATGCACACCCATGTTTATAACGGCATGGTTTGTAATAGCGAAAGCTTGGAAACAGCCCAAGTGCCCTTCAACTGGAGACTGGATAAAGAAAATACGGTGTTTGTTTTTTTAAAAAATAAAATGGAGTACTACTCAGACATAAAGAATGAGAAACTCGAGACATTTATAGCTAAATGGATGCACATTGAGGCCATACTCTTAAGTGAAATAAATAGGACACACATGTGTAAATACCAAATAGTTTCTCTGGTGTGAGAAACTAAAAGTGTAAATAAGGATCAAAATATGTAATTGATAATTGAAATAGGAAAAAAAAGATCTAAAGGGGTAGGGGAAGTGGGAGGGGTAAGGGAAAGGAAAGAAGGGAAAGGAAAAAATATGAGAAAAGGAAAAAATGGAAACAAAGTCTTTGTAAATAGGGGAGGGTGGAAGGGTTGAAGGGAGGGCACAGGAATGGGGAAAAAATAAGAACCAAGATATATCATGTACAGGTACAAGTTCTCAATGATGAATGTGACTATTGTATACCTAAAATGTACCAGTAAAATTAATGAAAAAAAAAAGGTCTGGGGATGTTGCTCAGTGGTAGAGCACTTGCCTAGAATGTGCATGGCCCTGGGTTAAGGAGGCAAAATAGAAAATGATGGAAGTAGAAAAAGAGCAATTCATAGAGGAGAACTACTGAGAAAGCACAATATGAGGGAAGCCAAAGATAGTTTTAAACAGAATAGTTTAACATTTCAGCTATGGAGACAGGCACCAGGTACAGCCAAACATGCCTGTAATCCTAGCTATTTGGGAGATTGAGCCAGGAGGATCTCAAGATCAAGGCCAGCCTGGGCAGCTTAGTGAGACCCCATCTTAAAATAAAAACTAAAAAGGGTGTGGGAAGGCCCTAGGTTCAATCTCCAGTGCTATCCCCAAAGGAAGAGTTGGTTCTCGCTGTGGATGGACAATGATGATCTCAACTTATTCAATGAGAAAGGGATTTCTAGGATGGATCACAAAAGATAAGAAATAAATGGAGATAAGGAGATAGAGTGAGTGTAGATCACTTATTCAGCAACTTTGATTTCCAGTTACTTGAAGAAGAAGGGAAGCCAACTCTGAGACAGAGACAGGAACTTTATCAGGAAGTGACATATGAAGTGTGTGGATAAAAATAGTACATTTGTGCAACACCTCCTCCTGTGTTGAGAAGCTAGCAATTTAGTGGGAGAAGGAAGGACAAACACAATAATCACTGTGAAGGTCTGTTCTTGTCCGTGTTTATACTGGTAGCACCCAGCCTGTGTTGGGCACATAGCAGATTCTCAGGGAATATATAAGAATGAGTTAAAATGCTTGATCAGAGTAAGAAGTGCTGGGGTAGCAGCCAGAATGTAGGACTAATTAAAGCTGCCTGGAGCAGCCAGGTAATGATCACGGCAGTGGGTATTTAAGGGAACCTTAAAGAACAGGAGTTTTCCAAGTAAAGAAGAGGAAGAGTAGGAAGAGGCAATTTTGGGCAGTTGCCTTAGAGAAAATCAAAGCATGAAAAAGAATACTTGGCATATAGGTGGAAGGAAAGCATGGAAGGAAGACTCATTCCTAGGATTTGCTGTATGATCTCACAGAGTATAGGAGATGTATTTGAAAAGAAGGCACTTGAGGTTCTTTAAGGAAGCAATCTCTGTATGTCATTAACATTACCTGCCATCAAGATCTTGTGATTTTCTTTTCTGTTGCATCTGATACACCATTAAAACATTATTGATACACTAATTGTAAACATAACATGGCTTTAAAAAAAGCAAAATCAAGCTGGGCATCGTGGTGCATGCCAGTAATTCCAGCACTGGGGAGGCTGAGGCAGGAAGATTGCTGTGAGTTTAAGGCCAGCCTGAACTACATAGCAAGACATTGTCTCAAAATAAATAAATAAATAAATAAATGTAAAATTAATTGATGAGGGAAATAAATATCCTAGCCAGTCCCAAAATCCTCTATAGATAGCATCATATTCTTTATCAGATGGACAATGTGATTTATCCCTTATATTTACAGTCATTTGTACTCTATGAAATATTTTCTTATCTTTTAATTTTAGTTTTGCCTTTGGTTAATTTGTCTCCCTGGCTCCTACCTTGTATAGTGTGGCTAGTTCTAATTCTGAGAAAAATTAGTCTTTAATTCCCAAATTGTTGCAACTTTTTATTTGTTGTCAATAATTTGATTTGTCCTGTTATTTTGATATTATATTCCAGTGTGGGGAAATAATAAATAGTCACATTGTAAAATAAATCAGTCGATTAAGATAGCATCATTTGAAATTTCTTTCCCAACAAATTCATCCTTTTACCATGGACCTAATATTGTTAGTAGGTACAGATGGACACAAGAAGCCAGACCTTGGAAAAATCTGGTCATAGCCAAATTTTGTTAGTTTACAATCAGAAAGGGAACCCAATAAGTATCATTTGTAGTATTGACTACTTCTCACTGGTAGAATACAGGTATAGTTTAGTAGTTTTCCAACATTGGCTAATGACTGGACATCTTAAAGATATTTAATCAGGAACATGAACTCTTAAGGTGCATCGTGTCTTAGGCTACAAATCCCCTCTGTTATTAACCATACATGAGGTTTTTCATAGTCTCTGTAGAGTATCCCAGGCCTCTTCACTAAGAAGTATCGACCATTGTCCACATAGCTAGTTTAGATTTCATTTGTGTTAATAGTATCAGTAGCTTGTTGAGTTAAAGTATAGGCCTTTTTTACCTTTATGTAAAGAATAGTGCTGTATAGTTTACCTATTTTAAAATCTATTTTTGTAATACATAGTGTTTTTTTAAGAGTTCCCTGTCCTTTTCCCTCTTTATAACATTCACTCTATATGTCCTGTTTTCTTTTTTTTAAGGACAAAATCCTCTTTTTAAGAAATGTCTTAATTTAAAAAAAAGTCCTTTTTTTTTTGGTACCAGGGATCAAACTTGGGACCTTGCACTTGTGAGGCAGGTGACAGAACCACTGAGCTAAATCCCCAGCCCAAAATTTAGTGTTTCTTTTTTTTTGTACCAGAGATCAAACTCAGGACCTTGAGCTTGTGAGGCAGGCAGCGGTGCCACTGAGCTAAATCCCCGACCCTGTCCTTTTTTTTCAAAAGTCAACTTTATTTTAATTTTTTTTTCATACTAAAAATTGTTTCTACGAAGTTTTAAATTATCTGGGCACTCTAGGTTTTTGCTAAATCTGGCAACTCTTGGAGTTGCAGCAGGAGGTCTTATTTGCGGAACCTGCCTGCCAAGCCCCACTCACCGGAGAAGAATTGGCTGATGGAGGTGGACAGGAGCGTGAGGAAGGCCAGGGGGTGGGCGAAGGAGACGGAGAGGACAGGGGAGATGTAGGCCACACCAGCCACCATGGAGTAGAGGCAGGCGAGGGAGGTGTAGAGGCAGAAGAGGACGAAGTTGCGCATGTTCCTGCTGCCGATGCAGTTGCCGGTGAAGAAACAGTGGTGGTCGTGCCTTGCCTCAGCGTGACTCGGGCGCATACGCGGCAGAAGTGAGTGCTGGGTGTGGGGCACTGAGCCCTCCTGCCCACGACCCCTGATAGGTCCCCAGGTCATCCGGTGAGTTCTGGACCACCAGGACATAAATGCCCAGGGCGTTGGCAGAGAGAAACAGGAAGAGCGCTCCGTGCAGCAGGGCTGGTGACAAGAGAGGGGTGGCCGCGGGGTCCTCGCGCATGCTGGGGAGAGCAAAAGTCAACTTTATCTTGTCTAAAATTCTTGGTCTAGTGCCTATGCCTCTACTGAAGTCTTTCAGGTCTACCATTATTTTTATCAGTTAAGAAAGAAAATACATCAAGGCAGGGCTGGGGATTTAGCTCAGTGGTTCTGGCGTCTGCCTCGCAAGCACAAGGTCCTGAGTTCGATCCTTGGTACCAAAAAAAAAATCAAGGCAAATTCCAAATATGCCAGACAATTTTGAAAGTTGTATATGAAGGTATTTAGGACTGTGCAAAATGTGTTCTAAAAGAATGAGAATCAGGCCAGGCATGGTGGTGATACCTATAATCCCAGCACTTGGGAGGCTGAGGCAGGAGGATCACCGAAAGTTCAAGGCCAGCCTGGCTACGTAGTGAGACCCTGTCTCACCAAAAATTTTTTTAATTAATAATTTAAAAATATAAAAATAGAATGAGAATCAGTAGAAAAGTTAGGAGTTTTTTAGTTGTTGTTTTTTTTCCCCCTGGTCCTCGGGATTGAATCTTATCCTAGGCAAGTACTCTAAAACTGAATTACATCCTCACCCCTAGATCGAATTTTTGGGATTCTTGTATTTTGAATTTGAGGGTATCAATGTAGTGCAAATTATTCTTTCCCAGTATTTTTCTTTAAGTCCAAGTGGATGTGTCCTAAGAGAATTTAATATACACCTGAGGTTTTAAAAAGTGAATTTGAGAGTTTACCTCTTGAAATTTTTTTTTTTTTGTACTGGGGATAGAACTCGGGACCTTGCACTTGTGAGGCAGGCGCCGGAACCACTGAGCTAAGTCCCCAGCCCCCTCTTGAAATATTTTCAAGGCAGATAGTACTAATAATACCTGATAGGGTTCTTTTTACTGAGGCAGAAGAGAAGTTTTTATATTCTCTCTCTGTTTTTGTTTGTTTGTTTGTTTTGAGAAAGAGTCTCACTATGTAGTTCTGGATGGCCTTGACCTTGAAGCAGTCCTCCTGCCTCAACCTTGTGTGCTGGAATTACAGACGTGTGCCACCATGCCCAGCTGGTATCTCTTCCAATAGGGAAAATAAATCACCTAGTTTTAATCGATGTTTATTTAATTTGTTTTTTGTTTGTTGTGAGCTTGCTGTGGAAACAAACTGAAATCCATTGTTAAGTTCAATTTTATGTCTCCTGTTGGCAGTAGGTATCATCTCAGAGCAATGGGTCAGCATTATTGTTTGGTGTTGTACTTTTGCAGAATTTTGGCAGGCAACAAATACAAAAAAAAGGAAAATATAAAAACAAATCCAGTTTTCTTTCTCTCCAATACTAAGGATAGAACCCTAGACTTCACACGGAGATACCTCCCCAGCACCTTTTTATTTTTAATTTTAAGATAGGGTCTCATTAAGTTGCCTAGGCTGGACTACAACTTGTGATCCTTCTGCCTCAACCTCCCAGAGTGCTGGGATTTATAAGCACACACCATCACACCTGGATACAATTACAATTTTATAATATTTTGAGCCAGGAAAGCTAATTTTGTTACAGTAATGGTAATTTTACCAAACCTAATCAAAGAAAACCCAGTTTATTTGTAAAGGAGTTTAGATTCATGAGAAATGTGTATTTAAGAGAAGGAAAACTGGATGGTAAAAGACTTAGAACCGCCATTGTTAAGGACCTGATGAGCATTTATAAATCACAAAGAAAATTGTTCATCTTTGTAATGTATTTAACATTAGAATTATGACTGATAATATTTATCAAGACATCAGATTTTTAGGAACCCTCTAACTCTGGAAGGTATATTAATAAATATAGGTCTAATATGTGTCTTTTTTCCCCCAAGAACCTTCTGGTTAGCTCTAGTCCAAAATACTTAATTTTAGAATTTGTCAAAGGTATCAAAGGTTTAAAATATTTATTTAAATAGGATCATTGTGAAATAAAACCAAAGTGATAAAACAAAAAAAATTTAATACACAAGGCACAAGAAATGATAAAATCTTGTTTACATATATTACCTAAAAACTGCAGAAAAACTCACTATTTCTATTAAGTGGAGATCAATGCCCCAGAAAAACTCTGGCGTTGAAGCACAGAGGATCACACTTTAGATTTGCAACAATTTACCTTTGGTGTTTGCTCAGCCTCTACACAAACCTACAAATGATTTTTCACCTGCTTGATCACACATAGACCCTTCCACAAGATCTATACCTTTTCAAAACCCTTGCAACCTTTTCACAACTTGTCCAAACCCTTAAAAAAACACAGTCTCATATTCTGTAACTTTCTTTATAAAACATTTCTCATTTTTGTTATATACAGAGAATTGCTCCCTTCCTATTTACATTTATGGGCTATTTACCCATTCTTAATAATTGTCTGAATTGCTCGTGGAAATTTTGAGGCACTAACCACAGCTAGCTTGCCATCGTTCAACTATTTTTAGGGCTTTTGGATGTTAGTTTTTGCCTAAGCAAGAGCTGTATAAAGTTAAATATGTGGGTATTTTGTTGATCAGAAGTCATAGCTGCTTTATATTAAATGAGCAATACTAAACAAGTCTTATTTAGATCTTACCAAGTTATGTAAAGAATGAAAAACATTTGGGTTCATGTCTAATATATGTGCACTCACTTATTTCTAAGTCAGTTTGATACCATGTAGACAGTAAACAGAAATGAGGATAATGGAATCAGGTATGGGGAACACTTGGGAGGCTGAGGTTTGCTATGAGTTCAAGGGCAGCCTGGGCTGCATAGTGATTTCAAGGCCAACCTGAAATACATATTGAGACCCTGTCTCCAAAAAAAGAAACAAACAAAAAAAGATAGTGAAATCTATATTTATGACAAAATGGAAAAAGTTAAGGTCACCTATTAATATGGCCATGTGTATCCAGTCTGGCCTCAAACTTTTGCTCCTCCTGCCTTGGCCTTCCAAATAGCTTGGGTTACAGGCATATGCTGCAATGCCTGGCATAACTGCAGTTTAAGAATTATTTTAAAGGTGTTCACGTTGTCAAGCAAGGGCTCATCACCTGAGATGCATAGGAGTCAAGATTATGGTACCAGGTTTTTACAAAAAAAGTTTTACTGAGTGGCCCACCAACAAGGAGGTCAGAAACTAAAGCTTAAATTTGCCTCCCCAATTGGTTGATAGTAGGAGATCTATGGAAAGGGAGAAGGGAAAAGATCTTTGTTCATTGGATGACAAGAAGGAACATGTGTTTACTTTCAGGGGTGTTATTTTTGCATGGATGATTCAACCTTGTGACATCACTGACCAGATGACCTGGGCTCTGCTCATGTCCGTTCTTTTTCTTTTTGGTATGGGGGATTGAACTTGTTTTGCTTGCGAGGCAGGCACCAGAACCACTGAGCTAAATCCCTGGCCCTCATGTCCATTGTTGAAAAACCAGTTCCAAACCTAAGAATCATTGGTGAAAGCCCTGGAGGCTTTTCCTGGACAAGTTATGGAATTTACAGAATGGCTTGTTTTCTAAAGGCCAACTAACCCTTTTTATAAGGTTAATCTCAGATGCCTTATCTTACAGCCCCCTGATAAGCCTGCCTGTGTTTATGTCACTTTGTGGGAAGAATAAGTCCTCTTATCAGGTGCTTGCTTGAAGAAATTCTATTGTAATAATTTCTTTCTCTTTTTGGTAATAATTTCTTTAGGAATGTTAAATTACACAGTTCTCCTATTGGCCAAACAAATTACAGAGTGGGAGGGCCAAAATTTCATTGCATGGGTCCCTAAGAGAAAGTCTCATTCCTAGGATCTGTTGTGTATGGTCCAGCAGAATATTTTGAAATAAAGGTGCTTGAGGCTCTTTAAGAAAGAAATCTCTGGATCTAATGAATATTGCCAGTGATCATGACCCAGGTTATTATTTTATTTTGTTTTTGTTTTTATTTTGAGACAGGTCTTTCTATGTAATTGAGACTGGCCTTGAACTTATTATGTAGCCCAGGCTGGCCTCAGACTTGCCACAATCCTCCCGTCTCACCCTCCTACCTGCTGGGATTCCATACAGGTGTGTGCTACTAGGTCTGGCTTTTTTGTCTTTTGCATCTGACACAGGAGAACATTATTATTATAATAATCACAAATGTAATGTGGTATTAGAAGAAGTAAAAGCTGATGAGGGAAATAAGCATCCTAGCCAGTCACAAATTGATCAAGCTTTGCAAGGTGTGGTTTGCCTCTTGAAATTCCCCACCAGTCTTTGCAAAGGCTGTGTTGCCTAGAACAACCTATAGTATCCTATCATGGGGAGTAAAATACACTCACACCATACTTTTATAATGTAAATATGTATTTTAGAATAATGGTAGCTGGATGTGCTTCACAGTAGCTACACCTGGGGAAAAGAGGAACTCATTTGTGCATTCAGCCACTTGGCAGACAGATGGTAAGGTGTGTACAGCAGCTCCAAAGTAGCAACAGGTGAGTTTTACCCATGTAATGTGCCTTATTAAATTTCTGTGCATTTAGGATTTATTTTAAAAAATGAAAACCAGATTTGTAAGTTTGGGGGAAGGTTAAAAGTGAGTCATCAAGTGACTCCTGCAGATGATGATGATGATGATGATGATGATGATGATGATGATGATGATGATGATATTGACACTGACCATTTGAGCCAAAGATCCTGTGACAAAGATCACAGCAAGAATTGACCAATACAAACACAGGGAATGAAGACCTCCTTGATTCAGATGATGAGGAAAACATCAATGTGAATACATATTTGACTAGTCAAAATGCAACAAAATGTATGGGCATGCATGCCTGAATGATCCAATGTTAGAACTAGTTCCAAAAATAGAATTAGGTTCTTGACAGGGGTGAAATCTATTGGACAGAATGCCAGCACTGAGATTCCATGTTGGAAATTGTTTGTAACAGACAATATGATACAAGATATTGTGAAACACACAAATATTGAAATACAACTAAAACATTCTGTACACATGGATAGTCATTCTCAAAAATCTGTTTATTATAACACCTTGCTATCTAAATTGAAAACATTCATAGATCTGCTGTACTTAGCAGGGCTTCCTCATGGTAATCACAGGAATGTAAAAGACTTATGGAGAAGTGATGGGTGTGAACTTGAAGCTTGTAGAATGATAATGACACTGAGGAGATTTGGTTTCCTTCAAAATTGCCCGAGATTTGATGACAAAACTACCTTCCAGGAAAGAAAAAGGACTGATAATCTGGCTACTATTCACTCACTGTTTGAGAGCTTTGTATCAACTGCCAAGCAATTTACATACTGTCTGAATACATGACTACTGAACAGCTTGCAGCATTTCATGGTTGCTGTAGCTTTTGGTATTATTTGCCAAATAAGTCTTCAAAACATATAGCATAAAAATATGTGCCCTCAGTTTGTAATAGCTAAAACTTGGAAACAGCCCAAATGCCCATCAACTGGAGACTGGATAAAGAAGATGTGTTTTTTAAATAAAATGGAGTA
>NW_004624816.1:1253417-1265872 GCF_000247695.1 Heterocephalus glaber
CCCCCCACCCCCCGTTGGGGCTTGAGTCCAATGCTCGGCTCGGGTCCCAGCCGGTAATAAACTCCTATGTGGATTTAATATCGGTCTCTGGTTGGTTCTGTCTCGCTGGGTCTAACAATTTGAATGGCTATTTTCACACTAAACATATCCTAATTTAAGCTTAAGGCAGTAACTGCCTGCTGGGTAGACAGCTGCAGATCTCTGATCATCCCCAATGTTGAGGAAACGTTAACAGAGAGTCCAACTGCACATCCCCAAAGTGTTCATTTCTCTCATAAGCTGAAAGAATCTATATAAACTTTATGTTTTAAAAAGACTGAATAAGGGCTGGGGAGTGTGCTTAGCATTCTAAGGCCCTGGGTTTGAGCCTTAGGACCACATAGAATAAGTAAATAATACAGGTACCTGTAAAACTTTTTTTTGGAGACATAATCTCACTAAATTGCTCAGTTACACGCCAGTAAGAAGTCAGCTGGGTCTAGTGGTGTGTGACTGTAATCCCAGCAGTCCAGGACAGTGTGGCAGAGGTTTGGAGCCTAGCCCAGGTGACTTAGCAACTTTGTTGCAAACTATAAAATTAAAAAGAGGGGGGCCAGGGATTTAGCTCAGTGGTTTTGCCACCTGCTGTGCAAGTGCAAGGACCCGAGTTCCATCCCTGGTACCAAAAAAAAAAAAAAAGGCTGAGAATATAGCTCAGTGCCAAGGTTCCGGGTTCTACCAAAAGCAGCAACGAAAACAAACAAAACCCAAGTCTTCCTTTCACTTGACCTCGTTTGTGGTCCTCACTTCCTTTTCTTAGGCACAGTCTTTACTGTCACTTTTGAGTGTATTCTTTGGCCATGGTCTGCATGTATAATGTGCATGTCCTCTTCCCTGTTCTTCATTTTGTTACATACATGGTGGCATAGTGTTTAATAAGTACGTGTTTTCACTTGACAACATATCTTACAGATCATTTCCTATCAACACATACAGATCTAGCTTATTTATAATGGGTACCTGGTATTCTGCCCTGTGAATATGCAGTTTCATCAATCAGTTCCTTACTAGTATCCAGGGTTTTTTCACTCTTCTGAAATTATAAACAATGTTGTAGGAAACATTCTTGTATGTATTTCCTTGCGTTTTTATTTAGGATTTGCTTTTAGGAGTAGAATTGCTGAATCAAAAGATAAACTCAGACTTTGGAATTTTAGACAGAAACTGTACTTTTATTGGCAGGGTTTTTTTTTTTTTTTGGTACTGGGGTTCAAACTCAAGACCTTGTGCTTGCAAGGCAGGCAACAGTACCACTGAGCTAAATCCTTAGCCCTTTTATTGGCAGTTTTATCTTGAAAAGCAGTTTACATCTGTTGATAAGAAATGGAATAAACTAGTTACTACACTTGAATTCTGAATACTTATTAAAAAGGTTTTTCTATATCACTAAAATACCTTTTGCTTCAATTTGGAGCAAAAATTATTCCATCCTGGGCCACTTAGGCTCTGTTTAAAAAAAAGAAAGATTTGCCTATATCACTAAAATCCTTTTGCTGTAATTGGTTTTAAAGTCTTGCCATCAAAAATGTGATTAAGAAGCTGGGCGTGGTGTACACCCATAATTCCAGCACTTTGGGAGGCTGAGGCAGGAGAATTGCAAGTTTGAGTCCTACCTGGGCAATACTGTGACTTAGACCCTGTCTCAAAGAACAAAGCACTGGGGATGTAGCTTATGTAAAGGCCTTGGGTTAAATTCCTAGTTCCAGCACACACACACACCCCCCGCCACACATGAGTGATTATGACTTCCTTATTTTTGTTAAATATCTCATTCATATTCTGAAAGTTGTAATTATTTTTATTGTAGTTTAATTCAATAGAAATCTTTTCATATAGTTAAGAGTTCTGTCTGAGACCAAGAGATAGAGGAATGATGTCAGGTAAGGGCAAAGGCCTAAATAAACCAAAATAAGCCTCAAAAAATTGGAGTACAAGGGACAAAGTCCCAATTAGGGTGCAAAAAAGACAAAAGACTAATAAAATCTGTTTTCCTCACAACAAAAGCCTAAGAACAGTGGTACTGGCATGCCTTCACTTTCACACTCCTGCCGAGTTCGGGAAGAACCCAGAGGGCTCCCATCAGTGACAAACTGACCCTTCAGGGCGCCTGCCAATATCGTCCATCAAAGGCTGCATGGAAGCCCCTAGATTTAGGTAGCTCTGCAGGGTCCTCCCTAGAGCTCTTCTCAGCTAGCAAGGGCATTTCTTTGTTTTTTCTGATAAAGCACACCCAGTTGGTTCCCCACTGCTGTTTGCTGGCCTAATTCTTTGCTACCTACAAAACAGACCCAGAGGGAAGAGTAAATTGGCTACAAGTCATACAGAGTAACAGAATACTTGCTCTGAACTTATTGGTTCGTTCTTGCTAATTCTTTTCCCTTTTCTTCTTTCCAGACTCTTATTCTAAGAACATGGGCCCTCAGGTGCCCACCATGGTGTTGGGTCCTGAACAGAAGATGGCAGGTGGTAATTTATATCTTTTTCTTATTGTCTAATTTTTATTTCGAATTTGGCTTATAGTAGCAGTAGAAATTTATCATGTTTTCTCTTGGTATCTGTTCCAACAACTTCATTCAGAAGTCACCTTTTGTGACTTAGGATGTAGATGAATATTGATTTATTATTACAGAGGCCTGAGGCCTGCCTAGTATCTCATTTTTAGCACAGAGTTGAACCACTATTAGTTTCATGTTTCTGTAGTAATAATCCTTACAAGGACAGACTTGTTCCCAACCTGGCTTCGTGACCTCCAGAGTGATGTTCCAGATGCATATGGAGCAATAAAATATCCAGTGACCAGTGGCCTTTCACTGTAGGTCTTAGTCAGAATCCAAAGTGTTCCTCCTTGGTGGTTTTCCTAAAGCATCACGTAACCTGAATTGTTGTAGTATTCTGATTTTTAAAATTACTAAGTAGGTAATAGAAGTGTGGAGTAGGAAAACTATTGTGAAATTAGTGTTAAAACTGATCTAGACCTTAGTGATTGGGAAGAGAGGGGAGAAGGAGCACATATGGTAGTGGCTTTTTTGTATTTGAATTTTTAACCATGTGAATACATTACCTAATTAAAAAATAAATTAATTAAAATGTAAATAAAGATGAATTTGAGTTGAGTGTGAGGGTGCATACCTGTATAGTAATACTGTAGCTCCAACTACGTACTCGGGAGACTGAGGCAGGAGCATTGCTTGAGCCCAGGAGTTCTGGGCCAGGCTAGGCAGCAGAATGGGATTCCATCTCACAATTAATAATGATAAATACACCAATAAAATAAATGAGGGGGCTAGGGGCATAGCTCAGTGGTAGAGTACTTGCTGAGTTTGTGGGAGGCTCCAAGGCCATTCATCACACTGCAAAAACAAAATAAATAGAGCTAGAGTCAGGTTGGTCTCGTAGGTATTAGAGACATTTACTGTCAGTATTACTGAGGTTGAATTGTTAGTGTATTTTGTTCATTTTCATTGATTTCTTCTCAAATGTGTTAATTCAGATGATACTCTAGAGAGCTTTGGGACTCGGCCACTCATAGTGCCATTGGCTCTGCCTATAGTAGAGGAGCCCAATATACCTACTCTGACAAGAAGGCTGCCATTCCTGAGGAGGAGGTTAGTGACAGTTTCTTGGACAGGACACTGTTGCCTAGAAAAAGCCTGTACAGATCTTCTAGACTCAAGCTCGACAGCTTCTGGTCCAATTTTGGCAGCCAATCCAAGACTTAATTTTTGAAATCAGAATACATAGACTATTCAGGAAGATGAGGCCTTGGATACAGTTGCAAAGTGGCATCAGTGAGCTTTTTTAAATCAGGAAAGTAAGAATTTCATGTTTTCTTTATTCAGCTATGGTGCTCTTATTCCATTTGCACAGTGAATGGTCGCTGTCTTACTTACTTTTTCATTGCTGGGACAAAATACTGGACAAGCACAAGTTAAAGGAGGAGAGTTTTATTTCAGCTCAGTTTGTAAAGGTTTCAGTCCATAGTCGACTGGCCCCAGGCAGGGTGGCATGGCAGAGGAGCACGGCAAACTTTTCAACTTCATAGGGTTTCATGCCCTTAACCCTCCACTCCTGCATTATTGTTCCAGGAAAAACTGTACCTCACTGACAATTATGTAAATAATACTTCCTATTTGGTTTTTCATTTTGTTTTATCCACATAGTTTTCTTGAACAAAGGAGAAATTGCAGATTAGAGAAAGTGAGGCTCAGAAAGGTACAAGGTGCCTAGTCGGTCATGTATAGAATGTGATTCTGAAGTTGGGTCATTGCATTCCTGACCTGGGCTTTTCCTTCATGTTGTGTTTCCCATTTGCAATATCAAACGACCAAACAAAAACCCAGTTGTCTAATGAGTGTTATGGGGTTGGGGATTTTTTTCTTCTCAGTTGCTCTGGGTCCTTCTTTTGGCCACCATTGTAGGGCTGCTGCTCCAGCGCCTTGCAGCTAGACTGGGAGTGGTCACCGGGCTGCACCTTGCTGAAGTTTGTCACCGTCAGTATCCCAAGGTGAGCCGCGTGCTGTCCTCTTTGTGTCTCTCCCCCTCCCAGGGGAATCTGTGTGTCAGCCCATGTGTGCTGACCCTACTGTATACTGACGTTGGGGGACTTGGGGTTAGTGGCCCTGAAGCCTGGGAGGACCAAGGGAAATCTGTCCCTCTTGCTGCCAAGCCGTTTTCCCCTTCTTCCCAAACCTCGCTTGAGATTCACTTTTTTCCCATAAGGTTTCCTTAGAGAAATTCTGTGTGAGTAAATACACTCTACCTTCTGGCATCTGCCAATGCCCAGCCCATCCATGAGGGAGGGATTGTTCTCTTCAAAGACTTTTATACATATATTCATGTTACTATATCAGTTTGTATTAGATATACTGTATCTTCTTTTTTGTTTGTCTTTGCCATCACTTTGAAAACCGTGTTTTTCCTTTTACTACAAAGCTTCCTTGTGGATTTTTTTTTTTTTGGTGGGAGGAGCACTACTAGGGATTGAACCCAGGGCAAAGGCCCTGGACTACATTCTTGGGTCTTTTTTTTTTTTTGCTAAATTGCCAGACTGAGCTTGAAGTTGGGATTCTTCTTCCCCAGCTCCCAGAGTGCTGGGATTACAGGCATGCATCACAATGATCAGCCTCCTTCTGAATATTTCTTTCTATTCCCACATGAAGCAGGAATGAATACTATGTATGAGTCCTTTTTGTTCCTCATTGTTCCGGGGATTATATACAGGTCCCTCATATGCTATGCAAGCACTGTACCATGGAGTACAGTCTCAGGCTCTAGATAACATTTTTAACTGAGCTTCATCTTTGGGTAAGATAGTGACCTAACTGAGGTATGCCCTAAATGTTTAATCTTTTTACTTATCTGTGGCATGAAGTAGTCTTACCTATTTTGGAAAAACCAACAGTAATTTATAATTTATTCTAGCTTCTCTTCATGTGTGTCAAGTTGTCTATTTTTTCTAGGCATGGTGGTACATGCCCATACTCCCGATACTTAGGAGGCTGAGACAGGAGGATTTAGAAAGCATAGGGATACTCTGTTTCAAAATAAAAATGAAAGGTTGGGCATGCAACTCAGTGGTAGAGAAGACCTGGGTGCTATCTTCAGAACCATACACACAAAAAATTTTTTGAAAAGGAGATACCTGGCAGTGTTTTTCTTATTTTTCTTTTTTGCTTCAGCAAGCCAGCACTAACTAAATTTGTCTTTCAGCTAGTGTCCAAATTAGTTTCCTACTTTACTGTATGCCACACAACAGCTTTACCCTAAGTCTTTTCACCTTTCATCTTTTTTTCCCCTTTCATGCATGTTAGTATTATATTAAAGATGACCTCCACCCAAGGAAAAGATGAACCAAGTCTTTTCATATTTGTTTTGTTATTTCAGGTATGGTTAGGATAGAAGTTTTCTTTTGTCATCATTTCCTATTCTTTCTTGACCCCTACTTTGACCATACTGGCATAGTCTCCTCTAAAACTCTTAGGATTGTCTTTAGGCAAGAAATTAAGTGGAAATTAGCAGAAATTCTGTTCCTCTCTTGCATTCAAAGGAAGGAGAAAAAAGTAAGGTCAGTTGTCACCTTGACCTTGGCTCATGGACTCTCTCACTGACAGGACTATCTGGGGCTGCCGTGCAGTGGAATGCAGAGTGGGGCCAAGCTCTGGCACTTCCTTTCTA
This sequence comes from Heterocephalus glaber, assembly GCF_000247695.1. The sequence goes on from NW_004624816.1 coordinate 1,259,631, forward strand.
GTCCGGGGGCTTACGAAGGATGGTCCATGGTATGTGCCAAGTGACAGAGGAGGCTCTGACTAATTGGAACTAGATAATCAGAGGAAGAAGTGAACAATCAGAACCACAGCTTTGCTGTGTAGGTCCCACAAGTCAGCTGTGGCTGATGGTGGAGTTGGCTATCGTTGGCTTAAATGCACAGGAAGTTATTGTCATTGCCTTAGCCATCACCATCAGTCTCCTGTCCACAAGGTGAGGGATTTGTCAGTGTTTTCCTGGATTTCAAAGCAAAGGTAAAATGAAAACCCAAATCATTTTTAATTTTCAAGATTCAAGTACTATTTGTTCTATGGAGCCCTTTTTTGGGGGGGGGGCGGTCCTGGGAATAGAACTCAGGGCCTCTCTGCTTGCCAGGCAGGCACTTCACCGCCAAGCTATATCCCTGGCCCTATGGAGTCTTTCTTGAACGACTTCTTCTCTACCAGAACATGTAGTTTGTCCATCTTCCAGTCCCATGCTGGATTATATATGCCTTTTACTATAGAGTGTATTAAAATTATTTATTTATGTCAGTTTATCCCACTAGGTAGTGAGTTTCTTGAGGATAAGATCTTATTTTTCAGCTTGGTGTCCGAATCTCTGATATTGTAGACTTTAAGTTGGAGTTTGAGTGTAATTAAGTTCATGCTCTGCTGTTTGATATTTTTTTTTTTGGTACACGGTATTGAACCCAGGGCCTCATGGGTACTAAATAAGCACTTTATCATTGAGCTAAATCCCCAAAACTTAAATATCTAACTCCCCTTGCCCTGTCTTGGCAGTGCTCTGGGGAGTCAATTCATGGCCTAGCACATACTATGCAAGTGTTCTACCTCTGAGCTGTATCCTCAGCCCAAGTTGGTGCTATGATCTTCAGTTACCCAAGGTCTGGCTTCCTGCCAGTGTCCTGCCTCCCCCAATCCCAGATTCTCTCAGAGTTCCAAATTAGGATAGCAGTCAGGAAAAGAGTGTTTTTCAGTGTTTCCTTTTATTTGCATGTCTCATTTCTAATCTAGGGTTCCTCTATGGGGTGGAATTCTCATTATTATCATAGATACTTTTGTATTTCTCTCTTTGGACAAATTTGGCAAGGAAAGTGGGAATGGAGGAGTCAACCAAAGGAGATACTTTTAATCATGTGGCTACAGTGAGATCACAGTTGCATTTTCCCTTTGGGATTGTGGAAGCTAGAAGCATTTTTTGGTTTTCTCATCACTGTTATGGACCTCACATTTGGGTATGAGGCAAATGTTATAGGCTGTTCATTAGCCTTTTTTTTTTTTTTAAGGGTTTGTTTTTAGGTTTAGCCTTTTATTGTAAACACAGTAATAATGCTAGTGTGTTTTAAATGTACTATGTGTATCAACAAAAAGCCAATTCAGCTCTGGGCTAATTTTGAAGGAATATAATCTATAGCAAAGACTTATATGCAAGAAGACCTGCAGGGATTCCTAGCTCAGAAATGACTAGATATTCTAGTGCTTTCCGGTCCAGACTTCTGGTTACCCAAATTGACCATCCTGACACTAAAACATCCTGGAAAAAGTTAGGGAGGGGATTGCAAGGTTATTTGGGGCTGTAAACTTGGAGTGGTTCTGTCTCCACAAGGTTATTCTTGTCTTTTATCTTAAAGTGGTTCAGTTTTTCTCATCATGGTTTATACTAATTGTACCTTGAACTTTTCCTGTTTTAAACCAGTGATGAATTACAGGTGATAAACTGGATATATGTTGGTTTCAGCCCCAACACAGACACTCCTAGAATTAGTACCATTATTTGTAATAATAGCACCTTTCCATGTGCAATAATTAGAAACTGATTTACTGACCTGGCTAAAATTTAAGACTATCTTTAGTCTATGAGTACATCATGCAGGTTGCCCCAAGGCTTGCAAGAGAAATGCTGAATCAGCTAAAAGTATGAATGAGAAGGTTTGGTTTTCGTTTGTTTGTTTGTTTTTGTTACCAGGGATCAAACTCAGGATCTTGCACTTGGCAAGAAGGGTTGTTTTTTTTTGGTACCAGGGATCGAACTCGGGTCCTTGCACTTGCACAGCAGGCAGCGAAACCACTGAGCTAAATCCCTGGCCCAAGAAGGGTTTTTTTTATGAACAAATCTCTCACTACACACTACTGCCAAACAGATGATTTTTAGATGAACATAGGTGAACATGAAAAGTGTGAGTAATCAAGAACTGATTCTGCATACTGAGGTTTGTTTCATATTTGTTAGTATAAAGCTAATAACAAAGACCTTAACAGTCATCTTATTTATTTAGAATATTAATTATGTACTACAACCTATTTGTACATCTAAAGTGTGATGTAAAATATCTAGAATATCTAGTCCTGAATTATCTGACCCCTGGCAGTAAGCCCCTTGTGTTTCTTGGTTTTCTGATGCTTCTGTATTCTTCATATCCTAAGTAGCTGTTGCACAAGAACAGGTTGTAAGGAATAAAGGATGCTGAGGCTCCCCCACTACTGTGTTCACCCTCTATCTCATGTGCCAGTGAAGGATACTAGTTGGTACATAGTATGTCGCAGTGCAAGCCACCTGAGCCCGATACTGAAGGGCATGTTTAGGCCACCCCGCTCCAGCTGTCGGACCCCACAGTTCCGGCAGGTTGTAGGCATCGTGGGAGCTGTCATCATACCACCAAACCGCACCTACATCCTGCCTTAGTCAAGGTGAGTAGGCCCCTGTCTCAGTGGCTCCCTGGATAGTTCATGATAGTCCTTTAGTGCCAGGGGCATCAATTTAGTTTACCAGTGCGAGAGCCCTCAAGGAACAAGATATTTCTAAGGATGCTTTTTTTATGTTTTTATCACTAAATTGGCCAGGAATTACTGACCTGACAGGGAAGCTGGGGCTAATGATCTTCGTCAGGCCTGAAAGTATACCATGCTTTTGTGTTTAAGCTCCTAAACCCTGAGTAGCCTTGTGAAGGTCAGGACTAAAGGAGCCCAAATAAGGAGACTGACTTTTGTCAGTCTCATATAGTCATTTACTAGGAGATTTCAGAGACCTTTATAATTAGGTTTATATTTTCTAGGACTGAAATCAGCTTGTTTTTGTAGATCAGTTGTCCTTCCAGCCCCAGTGCCTGAGAGTGCTCTAGTCACTTTGTCACTGGCCCCAATATGGAGAATGTGCAATGCTTTCAGTGGGTGTGGAGTTCTTAACGGCTTAATAAACTAGGATTTAGGTGAGTGTTGGGTCTCTTACCTTTCATGTAGTCAATTGTTTATCCTCAATCTTTCAGCTAACTCTAAATTTCTGAATTATTACAGGGGAACTTGCCACAACTGGTCAAGAAATGACTCCTGCTATCTTTCTCTAATCTAGACAGATAAAATGTAATGATAAGCAGGAACTTCGAGAAGCCAATAAATACTTTTTCATTGAATCCTGCATTGCTCTCTTTGTTTCCTTCATAGTTAACGTCTCCGTTATCTCAGTTTTTGCTGAATCACTTTTTCGAGAGAATCCATCAGCAGGTGGTGAGTAAGCCAGGGTCACAGGTGACCATACACGTGAGGGTAAAATGAAAGCTGCAACGGGACAGGAAAATACAATGACTTGGAGCCCAAGGAGATGGATCTGCAGGCTCAGTGCTGCCTCCTACATAGCTGTGTACCAGTCAGAGCTGACAGCCTGGGCACTGACCAAGCTTAGTCTCTTCTGTCCCAGGTATTGGCTGGGAAGGGAGCTGGCCTCAGATCCAAGGTTTATCTCATGCTATCATGTAGGTGACTACATCTGTTTGACTCTTTGTCATTCCCCTTTGTGTCCTGCATGTCCAGTTCTGCCTACCTGCTTGCCAGTTTTCTCATTTGAGATAAGGATCAGTTGGGAGAACTTGGCCAACAGAAAACAGAAACTATGACGAGGATGGATTTTGCTTTGTCAAATTCTGTGTCCTCCCCATTCCATTTGCCTATGTAGCTTTGGTCAGCATTTATTTCACATTGACAAGATCTCTGGCTCTTGGCTCTGCTTTAACTGAGGGCTCTCTAGTCTGAGTATCCTCACATGTTTCAGGCTTTCTTAAGGACTTCACCACTTGTCATCATAAAAATGCCCAAGTCTTATGTATTGTCATGCACACTAACTCGGCAATGAGTTTTGATGTCCTGGGGATGCAGAGAGACTGCGGAGAAAGACTACACTTAACACTGCCCCCAGACTGTCCACATCACACACAGCCTGCATCAGGGTTCCCTCCAGCCCACCCCTTAGAGGACTTGCTTGTGATCTGTAGGGCGGCTCTTCTCTTCTGATCCTTTCCTCTACAACAAAAGTTGTGCTGAAATTGCTCTGTGTTCTAGGTGGATATCTGTAAAAATAGCAGCAGTCCCAATGCCGGCCTCTTTCCTAAAGATGATGGATCAACTCTGGCTGTGGACATCTACAAAGGGCTCACCACGTTCAAGTTTGTGATCTTTGCTCCTGAATCAATCTTCTTGGCATATTATCTGGCTTTTTTGTGATTTACTTCAGATTTGAGCATGTCTACTTGCTTGGAGTATCATTCAAGGTCCAAATGTCAAATAAGCATTTTGTGGTACATACAAGTGATAGAGGGTTAGTGGAAAACATGGATTGCACAATAGCCATTCCAAAACTCTTGGTGACCTTCTTTGTCTCTGTTTCCAGCTCTGTGTTTCTGTCTCTCCTTCTCTTTCTCTCTCTATCTCTCTATCTCTACCGTATATATAAAATGAGGATTAAATTCAGAGTCTTTACACTGAACTGTAGAGCTATATCCCTTGCCTTTTTTTTTTTTTTTGTACCAGGGATCGAACTCGGGACCTTGCACTTGTGAGGCAGACACCGGAACCACTGATCTAAATCCCCGGCCTCCTTTTTTTTTTTTTTAATGAGACAGGGTCAGCTTTGGTGGGAATTTGTGGTACTCCTGCCTCAACCTCCCAGAGTGCAGGGATTATATATGCGTGTACCACCACACCCGCAGTTAAGTGTTCTTTAGCAGTGTTTCTCAGTTTGTTTCTCATGGTTTATTGTGACATTCCAAGAGTACAATATATACTGCTCAATATTTCCCAAATGTATTTGATCTTTCTCTGAACTTGTATTATCATTTTCTAGAATAATGTGCTAAAGAATATAATTTGGGAAATTTGCTTTAGACTTCTGTTTTTTCAGTATTTCAGAGAGAGGTTGGAGCTGAAGGTTTGAGAAGTTTGGAGAAGAGAAAGGACTAGGCTGAAGAATGAGGCAACATCCAGCACTGTTGAGATTGACAGCCTCTAGAATCAGATCAAAACTGAGCCTGAGGTTAGATACAGTACAGTACTTGGCACACATACCACTTAGCAAAGGAGAGAGAGAAATGCCTCAGAAAAACGCTATTTTAAGCAATGACTAAGCAGATCACTGACACAAGCACATCTTTCTCCCTTGCCTTTCCCAGAGTGTTGTGCTGGGTTGTTACTTTGGGCCTGCCGCACTCTACATCTGGGCAGTGGGAGTCCTGGCTGCAGGACAGAGCTCCACTATGACAGGAACCTGTTCTGGGCAGTTTGTCATGGAGGTAGGTGCTGGTGTCAGATAGAGGAAGATGACACAGTTCCTTGTTACTTCTCAATCTCCAGGGTTTCTGTTTAGTACATCTGAAAAGAATGCACAAAGAAAGATTGAGACATGAGAAAGCATTGGTCCAACCCTAACGAAATCTACAAGAATTAGGGTTTTGGGAAGGTGGAAAATTTACCTAACCATTTATAAAAACTGGAAACTGCAACAAAAATAAGCTGATAAAATACCTACTAACACTTACTAAGAGTCTTCATAAGACTCCTTGCATGATTTTGATTAAACTAGAGCACCTCAAATGGTTGTTTTACGGTTCCTTATAGGCAAAGCAGAAATAAAGGATTTCTCTAGCTGGTCCCCGTGTTAGTAAGTGTTCTCCCCACCCCCAGCCACCCCCAGCTTCTTTCCTTTTTTTTTTTCCTGGTACTGGGGATTGAACTTATGACCTTGAAGTTGTGAGGCAGGCGTGGTGCCACTGACCTAAAGCCCTGGCCCTGTCACCCCCAGCTTCTTTTTTTTTTCCCCGTTAACTTTATTGGTACATTTTCGGTATACAATACAGTTATATTCATCATTGGGATCTTGTACCATTACATGAGTCTCTTGGTTCTTATTTTTTCCCCATTCCCCTGCCCTCCCTTCACCCCCTCCACCCTTCCCTATTT
>NW_004624816.1:1312260-1326806 GCF_000247695.1 Heterocephalus glaber
AAGAACTAAGATACATCATGTACAGGTACAAGCACCCAATGATAAATGTAAACGTATTGTATACCTAAAATGTACCAATAAAAGAATTTTTTAAAGGAACCATATCAGATCTCTTGCTAGTGATGTCAAACCTCTATAGCCTTAATGCAGGATCTCTGACAATGAGTGAAAAGCGGGAATTTCCTACAGTGCCCTTGCTTAAATTAGGCAGTTCATTTACAAAGGTTCAAGATTATCTAAGAAGATTTGAAAGTATACCAGATGTGCTTAAATTGGATCACCTCACAGTTTCAGGAGATGTAACATTTGACAAAAATGTTTCATTAAGGGGAACAGTTATCATCATTGCAAATCAGGGTGACAAAATTGACATCCCACCTGGAGCAGTATTAGAGAACAAAATTGTATCTGGAAACCTTCGCATCTTGGACCACTGAAATGAAAAATACTGTGTACACTTTATACTAATTATAGGCTAAAGAGTTTCTTACAACATAACCTCTAAGATTCTAAAATAGGCACGTACTTTATTATGTTACTGTATCCTGAAGTACTGATTTTTAAAGTAGTTTTCTGCAGTACGCTTTTAGTCTAAGAAAAGGACAGTTGGAACAATACTTGCCTTCTTTGAAGAGAATCCTGAAGGTTAATCTTATTAAAGTGCAATATTGTTTAATCATAAAACTGAGGCAGTCTGCTGGAAGATCTTTTAACAAAAGCCTCATTGACAGTTGCTTTGAATTGCCTGTGATTTCAACAATAAAGCAGTGAAGCAAAAAAAAAATGTCAATACATTTCAGTAATAACTCAATATTAATGGTCTCAACTCCCAAATCAACATACACATTGGAAGAATGGATCAAAAAACAAAACCCAGGCTGGGGATTTAGCTCAGTGACACTGCGCCTGCCTTGCAAGTGCAAGGTCCTGAGTTCGATCCCTGGTACCAATAAAATACAAAAAACAAAACAAAACGCAACAGTATGCTACGTATAAGAAACATTTAATCCAAAAAGAAATTCTAGACTAAAAAATCTAAGTATAGAAAATAATATTCTATGCAACAAGAACTTGAAAATAAGCAATCCTATTTTCAGACAAAGTGGACTTCAAGCCAAAACTAATCAGAACAGGCAAAGGAAGTCACTATGTATTGTTTAAAGGAACAATTTAATGGAAAAAGATAACAATTTTAAACATATACACATCAAACATGCATGCACCCAACTTCATAAAACAAACACTATTTGACATAAAAGATCAGATTGACATAAAAGATCAGATAGACATCAACACAAATACAGTGGGGGACCTCAATACCCCACTATCATAAATTGATCAAGTAGGCAAAATCAAAAAAGAATTATCAGAGTTAAATCAGAGCTTCAAACAAATGGACTTAATAAATATCTACAGAATGTTCCATGAAACACAATATATATTCTTCTCTGCAGTACATGAAACTTTCTCCAAAACAGACCACATACTAACCCATAAAAGCATGCTTGAATAAGCACAAAAGAACCAAAAGCATACCAAGCATATCATCAGATCATAGTGCAATGAAACAAGAAATCAGTGGCAAAAGAAACCACAGGAATTATTGCAAACACATGGAAATTAAACACTACATTCTTGAATAATTAATGCATTATAGAAGAAATTAGACATTTCCCAGAATCAAACAATAATACCAGCACAACATACCAGAACCTATGGAACAGAATGAAAGCAGTCCTAAAAGGGAAGTTTATAGCTGTGAATGCCCACATCAGATAAAGAGTGAATCCAAATAAATAATGCACCTAAAGTTCCTAAAAAACAAGAACATTCCAAATCCAAAGCTAGAATAGTAATACCTTGGTTCATGAATGTGCTCAACAAAATTTTGCTTCCATTTATGAACTCCACATCAGGTGACAAACACAACCATGGCCATCTTTCCCACATAAACATGAACATAGCATCTTTCCTGCTCGGACATGTGGTCATGCCTTCCTCTGTTTGAGATCACAGTCACAGACAGACTTGTGAACACTTGCTGTGAAGCATTTTTGTGTGCTTTTTAGCACATACCGTACTGTACAGTATTATTCAATCCAGCATGGCTCTAAAGAAAGTGCAAAGCAAGGATGGTGGTAAAAAGAAAATGCAGAGAAGTAATGAAGGTAACAAGAGACTGCAGAGCAGGAGTAGTAAAAAGGTTTTGAAAAAAATAACCATTGAACTGAAGAAGGAAATTGTTGAAAGGTATGAATGTGGTATTCATGCGACTGATCTGGCCTTGGAGTAAAAGATGATTGATGAACTCAACAATTTCGACTATTTTGAAGAATAAAGATGCGATCAAAGAAGCTGATGTAGCAAAAGGAGTAATGATGTTAACCAAGTAGAGGATACAAGTGCTGGAAGAGGTGAAAACACTTTTGTTAGTGTGGTTGAATGAGAAATAGCTGGCAGGTGATAGTGTTAGTGAAACTATGATCTGTGAAAAAAACAGGAAATTGCAGTGGCTTACTGCCACAAAACCCCTCTACAAGTGCAACAAATAATGAATTTAAAGCCAGGAGAGGGTGGCTTGATAAATTCCACAAGAGAAGTGGCATCCACGGTGTGATAAGACATGGTGAAGCTTCCAGTTCTGACAAGGCTGCTGCAGAAGCCTGCAAGAGAGAATTAGCTGAATTCATGAATTCATTTGCTCAGCAAACATTCAACTGAGATGAAACAGGGCTCTTCTGGAAGAAAATCTGAACAGAACCTATATCAAGCAGGAGGAAAAGGCACTCCAGGGGCACAAGGCCATGAAAGAAAGACTGACCCTTTTGCTGTGTGCAAACATAAGTGCCAATCTGAAGATGAGCCACTACTGGTGTACCATCCCCAGACCCCATATGCATTCAAGGAACAGAATGTGAACAAGGCCAAACTGCCTATCATGTGGACGGCCAATGCAAAAGCATGGGTCACAAGGCAATCATTCATGGACTGGCTGCACAAAGTTTTCCCACCCACCATTAAGAAATATCTTTCTGACAACCAACTCCCTGAAAGGTGCCTTCTGATAGACAATGCCCTGGCACATCCTCTATCCTTGGTAGATGATGTGGACGCTGAGGATGACTTCGTAAAGGTCAAGTTCTTTCCCTCCAACACGACAGCTCTTCTGCAGCCCTTGGACAAGCAAGTGATCTGCAACTTCAAGAAGCTGTACACAAAGATGGTCTTCACCAGGTATTTTAATGTCACTGAAGAGATGCCCTTGACTCTAAAAGAGTTCTGGAGGAAATATTTCAATGTCCTCTACTGCATCGACCTCATTAACAAATCTTGGAAAGATGTCATTTACCAGACTTTAAACTCAGCCTGGAGTAAACTGTGGCCAGAATGTGTCACTGAACATGACCTTGAAGGGTCTGATGCACAGGTAATGGAGGAGATTGTGGCCATGGGCAAGAGTATGGGTCTGGACATCGAAGGTGCAGACATACGGGAAGCCTGTTGAGGACCATAAGGAAGAGTTGACAACTGAAGAATTTTCTGGACTCCAGAGTGAGCAGCAAAAGACACTTGTTGAGGATCATTTTATTGAGGAAGGGGAAGACAGGGAGGAGCATAGCAGTGATGGATAAAATCTATTATGGAAAAATGGGATGAGCGCCAGGATTTCTTTGATAAGCACCACCCCAACATAACTGTAATGGACAAAGTGTTGAGTCTGATGAACAATAATGAGGTCTCTCTGGAGGGTTATACAATAAAAGAAAAAACAAGTGACATTAGACAGATTTTTGGGGTCAAAATTGACCCTGCAGCTAAGATACAAAGAAGAACGGAAACCCCAGAAGGAGATCTCCCCAGTGTTTGGAGATCTCCCTCCAAACAATAACCTCCTCCTCCTCCTCCCACCTACCTGTCCTCCATGTGCATCAGAAGTTGCCTCAAGCAAGGCTAGTGTTCTCTCTCTTCATACTGTACTGTACTTTGTTCCATATTTTTGTGGTTAAAAAAATAAATATGGTTCAGAACAGATTAACCTTATTTACATTGAACTTTATAGGAAAATTTGATTTGGTTTGTGACCATGTTTGTAGGGGTCAGAATGGATTAATCTTAACATTGACCCTTATGGGGAAATTTAATATGGTTCATGACTGATTCAGTTCACAGCCAGAACTGTGGAACGATTAAGTTCGTGAACTGAGGTACCACTGTACAAGGAAGGAAGTTATAAAAGTCAGACCAGAAAGTAATGAAATCAAGACTAAGAAATACAAATAATCAAAGAGCTGGTTCCTCAAAAGAATAAACAAAATAGACAAACCATTAGCCAATCTTAAGAAAGAAAGAAAGAACGGGGGGGGGGGGAACGGGGATTTAGCTCAGTGGTTCTGCCGCCTGCCTTGCAAGTGTAAGGTCCTGAGTTCGATCCCTGATACCAAAAAAAAAAAATCTATATCAATGCAGTTAGAAATGAGAAAGGCAAAATCACAACAGGTACTGCTGAATTCTATGAGATTATTAGTAACTATTTCAAAAACCTGTATGCCAGTAAATTGGAGAATTCAAAAGAAATTGATACATATGTATCCTAGATACATACAAATCCCAGAATTTCTTAAACTGAACCAAGAAAATATAAAAACCTTGAATAATCCAATAACAGGTAATGAAATTGAAAAATTAAATTAGTAAATTAGTAATTAAAAAAAAACCAACTAAGAAAAGCTCAGGATCCAGTAGGCAACAAGAACAAATAAGGAGGCATCACAACCCCAGATTTCAAGTTCTATTACAACGCTACAGTGATGAAAACAGCAAGATACTGGCACAAAAACAGACATGTGGATCAATGGAACAGAATAGAGGATGCAAAAACAAGCCTAGGCACATTCAGTCATCTGATTTTTGGCAATAAGGCCAAAAACATAGAATTGAGGGAAGATAGTCTCTTTAACAAATGGTCCTGGGAAAACTGACTATACACATGCATAAGATTGAATCTAGACCCATATCTCTCACCATGTACTAATATCAAACCAAAATAGATCAAAAATCTAAATATTAGAACAGAAGCACTTACTCTGCTAGAAGATAAAATAAGTAAGTCTCTTGGAGACATAGGCATAGGCAAAAGCAAGGACTTCCTGATCAGAACCTCAGTTGTAAAAGAATTATGATCAAGAATCAACAAATGACCTCGCAAACACAAGGTCCTGAGTTCGATCCCCTGTACCAAAAAGAAAAGAATCAACAAATGGGATTATGTCAAGTTAAAAAGCTTCTGCACAGAAAAAGAAACAACCAACATAGTGAAGAGACAACCTAAAGCATGGGAAAATTTCTTTGGCCAGCTACTTCTGGGACAGAGTAACTAATATCTAGAATACATAAAACCTCAAAAAATTAGACCACCCAAAATAAAAGACCAAATCAAACTATGTGCAACTGAAATTAATAGATGCTTTTCAAATAAGAAGTACAAGTGGCCAATAAATATATGAAAAAATGTTCAATAACTCTGGCCATGAAAGAAATGCAAATTAAAACAACACTGAGAGTCCATCTTACCCCAGAAAGAATGGCTGTCATCAAGAAATCAAATAATAACAAATGCTGGCTAGGGTGCAGGCAAAAGGAACACTTCTGCATTGTTGGTGGAATGGAAACTAGTACCGTCACTATGGAGATTCCTAAAACACTAAAACTAGAAATTTCATTCAACCCAGCTATTCCTCTTCTAGGTATTATCTCAAAAGAGTTAAAAATGTTATATTACAGTGATGTATGTGTACCCATGTTTATAGCAGCACAACTTGCAATAGGCAAATTTTGGAAACAGTCCTCAACAGATGAATGAATAAAAATATAGTATATGTACACAATGAAGTTGTATTCAGCCATAAAGAAGGATAACATTGAGTCATTTGTAGGAAAATGGATGCACCTTGAGACCATAAGCCTAAGTGAAATAAAACAGACACAGAAGGTTTAATGATGCATGGTTTCTCTTACATGGAAAACCCCAAGTATACATACTTTTTAAAAAAGAGAGATGATAGGAAACAGTGAGGTTGATCTATTGTGGATGGGTAGGTGATCGAGGGGTGGAGGAAGACGAGAGAGAAGGGAGGAAAAGGAGAAGTAAAAAGCTAAGATGCAGTATGTATATGTCCCAACTCCCCATGATGAATGTTTTCATTATGTATTGCAAACATGTACTAAAAAAAAGGAAAAGGAAAATGTACGTGTAAAGTTATTTTGCTCTGAAGCCATCTTGGTCAACTTCAAATTCCTTCAGGGTAATGCCACTTTCCATTTGAAATGTATTTATAACTATTTGAATGAGAAGCCATTGTCTTTAGAAACCTTGGCGTATTTGAACCAACAGTTACTGTTGTGATCTTCCAAAGTTCACCATTGAAAGGAAAATTCACAGAATTACTTGGTTATATAGAAATAATTGTTGGCATGTCCTATACAATATCTAAATTGAATAAGGTACCAGATAAAATGATAAATGAGAATGAAGTTTGTATATCATCCATTAGCATGTGTAATCAATAAATGATTTAATTTACCTGAAAGAAGTAATAAAACCCACCAGAATTCTAGTTAGTCATGTGTTCACCCTTGCAAATTCTTGATTTTCCTTGTTTTTCCCTCTCTATGTCCATCTTTTCTTCCTAATAACTTGCCCTGCCCTCTTCAGGCCTCAGTCTAGACACATATGCAAGCCTCATAATTATCTATGTCCAAAGACTTATCTTAAATCCCTTTCTAAATATTACTGCTAGTACTTTTGTTTCTCGCAACACTGATTCATCTGTTAGAGTCTACCAGTACGCCGCTTCTGTGCCTTTGTTTTGTTTTTTTTTTCCTTTCCTAGGGTATGGAGGAATATTGTTAGAGGTGAGGACCTTCTCCGTCTAGTTAATAATTCCTCCACATTATTGGCTCATCACGCAGCTTACACACTGGAGGAGCCTCCCTTGACCTCCCAGCCCTAGTTAACACCCTGGTCATGCTTGTGCTTCCATAGCAATCATGCTACTTCTGCAACAGCTTTGGTGGCTTTATATCCTTTTCTCTTCCTACTCTCTCTGCCTGAAGAGACTAAAGTATTTGAAGGTAGAGACTATTTCTCAGGACTAGCACCGTATGTGGCACATAGGAGTTTGTTAACTGTTTGCTGAATGATGCAAATGAGAACTGTAGCTTTGGAATGAAGCTTCTTGTGTTGAATTCAAGACTCGCACATCACAGCTCATAATGATCATGTAACCTCTACTATATGAGCCCCACGTCCACCATTTCATGATCCCAGATCCACTCTTTTTTTTGGTACCAGGGATCGAACTCAGGACCTTGCAGTTGTGAGGCAGGTGGCAGAACCACTGAGCTAAATCCCTGGCCTACCTGACCCACTCTTAGGCTGATTCTACTGCACACACGATATAGAGGGAAGCTTAGAACACTGTAACTTATTCCAAAAAAGAAGTTCTTGGGTAGCAACATAAATGTGAAAAAGATGCACAGACATTTTCTGACTTTTTTGTACTTTAACTTGTAAAGCCCATAGGACAGCAAAGTCAGAAAGCCTGCTATACCTGTGAATTTTAAAAGCATAAGTTAGATAAACAGCAAACAAGAATTTCCATTAAAGCTTCTTCCTGAGGAAAACACCAAATGTCAGATAACACCAATGCAGTGCGAGGACCCAGAGGGCCTAGGGTCCCAGGCATGTGTGGCTGCCATGGCTTCTGTGGAGACTTAGTGGCCTTCAGGGCCTGGGACCAGACCAAGGTCACAGGGCCCACTGCAGCAAGGCCAAGGACATAAAGATCAAGTCCCTGGAAATCTATCTCTTCTCCCTGCCCTTCAAGAAGTCTCAGATTATTGACTTTTTCCTGGGCACATCCCTCAAGGATGAACTTCTGAAGATCATGCTGGTGCAGAACCAAACTCATGGTGGCCAGCAGCCCAGGTTCAAGGCATTTGTCACATCAGGACCTCCAAGGAGGTAGCCACTGCCACTTGAGGGGCCATCATCTTGGTCAAGCTCTCCATTGTCCCTCTGGGGGACCAAAGTCAGCAAACCCCATCCTGTTCCCTGCAAGGTGGCAACACAGGCTGCTGTCTCTGTGTTGGTGCCTAATCCCTGCCCTCAGAGGCACTGGTGTCATCTTAGCCCCTGTGCCCAAGAAGCTGCTGCTGACAGCTGCATTGCTGACTGCTGCACCTCTGCCAGGGGCTGCACTGCCACTCTGGGCTGAAAAATTGTGAATACATGCACAACAAGTATATGACTCTGAGAACTGTGATTCCGGAAAAGCCCACTAGCCCATAGGAATATTTCTGTATTCCCCTAGAGATGTCAAGGGACATGCTGTTGTGACAACCAAAATCCAGTGGAACTGGCATTAAAACAAGAAACTAGCTGGACATGGTGGCACACTCCTGTAGTCCAGCACTCTTGGGGCCTGTGGCAGGAAGATCACAAGTTCAAGCCTAGCCTAAGCAACTTGGAGACTTAGTCAGATTGTCTTAAAATAAAAAATAAAACAGCTGGGTGCAAAGGCCTTGAGTTCAATCCCCAGTACCACAAACAAAACAAAAACAGAGAACTGATCAACTCGGAAAATTTCTAGAAAGATTTAAATCTGTATGAGATCTTAGCTATGACAAACCAAAAATAACCAAATAATAAAGTCATGATTATTTAATAAATGCCATTAGAACTGAGACAGACAAGAAGTACCTGACTCCCTCCTTTTTCCCATGACAGCCCAAGGGGAGCCTAGTTTGCCCAGGGACTATTGTTCCCCTCCCCCAACTTCCCTTCACTTCTCCTCGACACCCTCCAGAATGGACTGGAACAACTGGCCTAGGTGTTCTCCTAGTTATTTAGCAGCCACTCCCCTCCAGAACACTCTGAAAGGTGGTGGAACTCAGTTGTCAGCCAGGGTGCCTGTCCTGTGCTCCTGACACTCCAGCGGCTGCTGCCGCCTCTTTTTTTGTGTGTGTGGGCACTCTAAGGCGGTTAAGATCAAGGAGGGAGGGATCTGGGCCCATAAGTCACATCTCCAGCCTCCTCAAGCCTGGTTTCAGATCCCCTGGTTTCAGCCTTGCCATTTTAGGGGTGGGGAGGACTAACAACTGTAAATCAAAGGGCTAATGTCTCCTGCCTTTCACTGAACCACAGACATAACTGCTGTCCTGGACACCACACTAAGACTTCAACCTATCACTTGGACCTGCACTTGGACCAATCAGCAGACCCAAATTTGAACCAATAACATGCCTGCAGCTGCTACATAAGAGCACTGTTACCACACTTCTCAGGTTACTCTAAGAGGGCTTCCTCTGGTTTACAGACCCTTCTGGCTGCTGTACAGGTCCTGTTAAAGCCTCAGTCCAGGGGTCCTATAAATCTGCTCCTGATTTATTTCTCAGGTAGTTTGTGCTTGGAAGGTCCTGTAAATCTATTAAGTATCCTTCTCCTGAATAGTGTGGACAGAATGGTCTGTTTAAAAGAAAGAGCAATAAACACTAGGGGCTGTTATCCCCAAAGAGCCCGAGAGATTAGCAGCTAACAAAGATCAGTGGTAAAGACTCACACAGCGGAGTCAACTGATGGCATCCAGAACAAACCTGTGCCAAATGGTGGCAGCTAGCAGTGTTAACCAACAGCACCCAGCACTAACTGGTGTTGACAGTGGCATCAGAGCTGCTTGCACAGCTGTTCTTTGCTGATTCAAGATTTCTACCTGGACTGAGCAAAAGAACCCTCAACTGATGGGCATATTTTTGGGATAGAGGAAATTATTGGAATATTAGAATACATAGAAATAAAGCTATGTAGAATATGAATGAGAAATTTTAATCTTTTGTTTTGGGTTACCCATTAAAATAACTGTTGGGCTTAGGACCCAGAGTCTTAAGATTTAAGCAGGAGCTGCTGGAAATAGTAGCCACTCCAGAACCTGCCCTTCAGGCTCTAGCACCCAGCCCTGCTTGTTCGCTTTCAGCTTCCGGAATGTGCAGCTGCCTTGTTTTATTCAGCCAGGGCACAAGCTTTTCCTTTAGGTCAAAATACTCTTTATCCTTCTTTGGAATTTAGCTCAGAGGTCACTTCCGCAGGGAAGGCTCAGTCTCCCCCTCTGGGTAGATAGGTTTAGATTGTCCTGGCACCCTGAACTTTTTCCTCAAAGATCACATTTATTACATTTGCCCCATGAGTGCAAGGACCCTATCTAACTTATTCAGCGCTGTCTTTCACGTACCAAGAACAGACCACAAGGTAGGCATCCAGTAAGTACTATGTCTCAGCTAAATAAAAAGGAGGCCCAGGAATATAGGATAGTAGTAGAGCACTTGCCTAGTATGCATGAGACTGGCTCAAAACTCAGTGTCCCCCCCAAAAAAAAGATCCTTGAACTTCTTTTTAGTTGCTCATTTAGGAGGGATAATGCAGGTTTTCATTTCTCTTGTCAAGTCATCATACTTTTTTTTTCTGTGCTGGGGGTTGAGCCCAGGACCTTGCATGTGTTAGGTAAGCACTGTATCACTGAGATACATCCCCAGCTTTCCATTACACATTTTGTGACAGTCTTCTGCATAGAATTCTAGGTTTGGGGTGTACTTCCAGCCCCTAGTATAGGGACTAGCACTCAAGAGATACTCATTAGCTGGGCATGGTGGTACACATCTATAATCCCAGCACTTGGGAGGCTGAGGCAGGAAGATCGCTATAGGTTCAAGGCCAGCCTGGACTATATAGTGAGACCCTGTCTCATGGGTCAAATGAAATCTCTAATCCTAGTTCTTTGAGGTATCTCCATACTGATTTCCACAGTGGTTGGACCAGTCTACACCCCCATTGACAGTGCAGAAGGGTTCCTTTTTCCCCCACAGCTTCACCAGCATTTGTTATTGGTTGATTTCTTTTTTTTTTCTTTTTCTTTTTTCTTTCTTTCTTTCTTTCTTTCTTTCTTTCTTTCTTTCTTTCTTTCTTTTTGATACCAGGGGTCAAACTTAGGACCTCGCACTTTTGAGGCAGGCATGGTGCCACTGAGCTAAATCCCCAGCCTGGTTGATTTCTTGATAGCAGCCATTCTTTCTGGAGTGAAGTGGAATCTCAGCATTTTCATTTGCATCTCTTGGATGACAAGTGATGTTAAACATTTTTTCATATGTTTCCTTGTTATTTCTACTTTGAGAAAATGTCTCTTCATTTCAGATGCCCATTTTTGAATTGGGTCTTTAAATTTGGGATTTTTTTAAAAAGTTCTTTATATATTCTAGATAGTAGCCCTTTGTCTGAGGTACAGCTGCTAAAAACTTTTTCCCACATTGTAGGTTGTCTCTTAGCTATGTTGGTGGTTT
Source organism: Heterocephalus glaber (assembly GCF_000247695.1). The sequence continues at coordinate 1,323,649 of NW_004624816.1, forward strand.
CTCTTGCAGTGCAGCAGCTTTTTAATAAGATGAGATCCCAGTTGTTGATTCTTTGTGCTAGTTCACGGACAACTGAGGTTTTGTTCATAAAGTCTTTTCCTATACCAATGTCTTTAGGAGTTCTACCTAACCTCTATTCCAGCAGGTTTAGTGTTTCTGTTTTAATATTTAGATCTTTGATCCATTTTGATTTTAGTTTAGTGCATGGTGAGAGATATAGGTCTAGTTTTAATCTTTGGCAAGTTGGTACCAAGTTTTTCCAGCACCATTTATTAAAGAGGTTATCTTTTCTCCAGTGTGAAAGTGATGATTTATACAAATAAATCTGAGTGGTATCCAAGATAGACAGGGAAGAGACTGGAGATTAAGGATGCCAGTAAAGTTATTATAAGGATCTGGACCAAAAAATTGGTAACCAAACTGCCCTAAGATTTTATTTTATTTTTCAATTTTTGTCTTTATTAGTACATGTTTTCAGTACATATTGATTACGTTCCTTGTGGGGAGTTGGTACATGTACATAACATATCTTAATTCTATTTTTTCTCTTCCCCACCCTACTCCTTCTCTGTTTCTTGGTCCTCTTCCCCTTTGCAAAAGATCTATCTCTTATCTGTCTTTTATTCTGCTCTTTATTTATATTTTGTTTTTCTTATAAGGAGAAACCATGGAGTATTTCAGCTCATGTGTCTGACTTATTTCACTTAACATTATGGTCTCAAGGTGCATCCATTTTCCTACAAATGATTCATTTATCCTTCTTTATGGCAGAGTAATACTCCATTGTGTATAAATATCACTTTGTGTTTATTCTTTCATCTGTTGATGGACATATAAGCTACTTCCAAGATTTAGCTATTATGAATTGTGCTGCCATAAACACAGGTATGGACATATCACTATAATATGATGTTTTCAACTCAATTTTATAACTCAGACTTAAGTAGTCTCAGACTTATAGTGTGGTAAGTGTGAACTATATTGGAATCACCCTGAGCCATGTGTCACTTAGCTAGTCATCTCTAGCTTGTCAGGAGCATTTTCTGCTCATTCTGTAAATATTTGTAGACCTTCTTTGCAGCTTCTCTTCTAGGTTTCAGAAAAATAATGGCGAAGAAGAGACAGGCCTTTCCTTCAAAAAGCGTAGAGGTTTAACAGGGGAAAAACTGACATTCAGGAATAATCATGTTATAGTGTTATAAGTGCTATTACAGAGAAAGACCAAAATACAGTAAGAGTTAAAGGAAGGAGTAGCAGATTGATAATTTCTGATGGAGTTGGTGGTAGGGCTTCAAGGTGAAGTGAGATCAGGTTTGAACTAGTCTGTGGAGGATGAACTAGAGACTACTTGGCAGACGTGTAGTGGAGGAGCATGCACAAAGAAAAGGAAGAGTGAAACTTTAGGGACCGCTGAGTCTGTTTCCCTATCACAGACAATAACTGCAGGATTTGCCATTTAGCTATAAATTGGTGTGAAACAAGCTAGTCTTCCCAAGGTAGTAGGACAAAAACCCCCAGGATAAAGCAGTTTTAATAATGGTTAATTCACTTTTATGGTACTCTCTCATACTTCTGAGCAAGATTAAAACTTAATCCCGAAACAGGTGTGGTGGCACAGGCCTGTGATCCTAGCTCTCTTTAGATGCTGAGGCAGGAGGATCACAAGTTTGAGCCCAGCCTGGGCAACTTAGGGAGACCTTGTCTGATAAATAAAATAAAATAATGGCCTTGGAATGTAGCTCAGTACAAAGGCCCTGGATTCAATCCCCAGTATTTAAAAAGAGGAAAGAACAAATAATGGTATAACATTCATCTCCAAATGAGTAAATAGAGAGCCCGGCGTTGTGACGCACCCCTGTAATCCCAGTTTGGGAGGCTGAAACAGGAGGATTGCCGTGAGTTCCAGGCCAGCCCAGACCACACAGTGAGTTCGAGGCCAGCCTGAACTACATAGTGAGACCCTGTCTCAAAAACCAAAAAAAAGAATCAAATGAGTAAATAGTTTCATACCTATTTTCTCCTTCCAAGACCCATGCTTTTCCCTTTATGTTAGACCACTGTCAGTACTTGGAATGTGCGTGCGTGTGAGTGTGTGTGTGTGTGTGTGTGTGTGTTCAAATAGCATATGGTAATTTTAACGTCTTAAACATTCATATAGTTTTGTGTGGGACTTATTTTTCTACATTGTCTTGTTTTCCTCAACTTTGTTTTGAAAATTCACCTGTATAAATCAAGTTAATTGATTTTAGCTGCTGTGAGGTGTTCCATCACACAAACACATCCCAATTTATTTATATTTGCTACTGAAAGACATTTATGATATTTTCAGTGTTTCATTACTGCAAACGCCATATTGCAGGGAAAATCCTCCAACATATTGCTTTGTGCTAATGTATGAGACTTTCTCACTGGGAGTATCTCTAAAGTTCCTTATTTAAACCACAGCTCATTGTAAGAGTACATTTTATATTAAGACTCATTTCATTATAAAACTTTAATAAAATAAAATCCACCTTTAGTATATGTACTCTATTTCCTACTCCATTGCATTCTGTTCTATTTCATTTTTGTAAAATACTGGACATGTTCCACTAAATTGATTTCATGACTCAATAATGGATTTTAAAACAATGCTATGAAGCATATATCTGGAAGTAGACTTTTTGTATCAGAAGGTAGGTGTATTTTGAACTACAGTAGCTTTTGTTAAGTTGCTCTTAAGTGGTTGTGTTAATTTTATAGTGCATAAGAGTTCTAATTTTTTTCATTTGTACCAACCTTACTGTCCAGTATTAAAATAGTTAAACTTTTGGGTTATTACTAGTCCAACAGATATTAAATAAATCTCCTTCTCAGGTTAGTTTGCATTTTTCTGATTACTAGAGCAGAGAATAAATTTTTAATATACATTATTGGATATTAAATTTGGACATCTCCTGAGAATCACCCACACCATTTGTCCATTTTTTGGTTGGGCTGTTTATCTTCTTATTATTAATCTTTTTTCTATGTATATGTTGCTGATATCTTTTTCACATTCTCTTTCCCATTAAGTTTATTGGTACATTTTCGGTATAAAATACAGTTACATTCATCATTGGGATCTTGTACCTTTATATGAGTATCTTGGTTCTTATTTTTTTCCTCTTCCCTTGTCC
>NW_004624816.1:1358218-1371407 GCF_000247695.1 Heterocephalus glaber
GGCCTCCCTTTCTCTTTTCTTTCTCACACTCAGAAGCCCTTTACTGATCTGTTAAGCACCGTTTCTGTGCTTTTGTAAACAGGGTATCAACCATCATTATAAAAGCAGCCCAATTTCCTCAGTTATGGGTGTTATTGTACTTGTACAAATGTTTTCAGAACCGACTGAAGTATAAGGAAGGGCTCTGTGTCTCATACCAAATGGTCCAAAGCTAACCAGTTTGCTTCTTGAGTTTTTCTCATTCCTCAGTGTGCCAAGTCCGCCTTTTGTTGTAAGAACCATAGTCTTGGATCTGAGTTTTGGTTTCTAATTCATTATGGGTTAAGATAACCTGATATCCTGGCTTACTAGAATTACTTTTAGTATATGTGCTGCTGCCAAAGTGAGCACTTTTCTTTTGGTACTGGGGATCGAACTTGGGGCCTTGTGCTTATGAGGCAGGCGGTGGAACCACTGAGCTAAATCCCTGGCCCTAGAATTACTTTTAAAACAAGAGTTAAAGGTGTCAAGGGACTGCACTATGATTGGAATCCAAGTGAGAAGCCAAATGTATTAATCCCAGTTAGGTGAGGGCTTTGTGAAAGGCTGAAAGAGGGATTGGATTTAGTCTTTTTGGATCCTCTGGGCTTGTGTTTAGCCACCTGGTGGCTTAAAGCTTGACAGAAGGGCTATGACCAGTTGCCCCTTGTGATATAATGGCATTCATTGGTGACTGTGGAGGGGAAAGATGATTTTCCAAATTAGCAGGTAGGTGTGGTGTGTTTTATGAATCCTAAAAGCCCCTTTCAGTTCTGGATACTGGAATTCTATAAGATTGGTATAGAATATGTTGATAAATAGACTATCCAAAAAAGAAAGCAGAAACTGTTCAGATAGGAGTAACAGAGAGTGGAAACAAAGCATATTTCAGCAGTGAAAGATAGCAGAGGGGAGGCTCTTTCACTTTTTCAGTAGGATGGTTACTGTGAATATTGAAGGGGAACATAATCAGTCAATACATAGAGGACCACCCTTTCCCTTTTAGGTTTGCAGTCACCTGAGAAATAGATTGGATAATAGCAGATAGAAATTTTAAAACTTAGCCTTATTGGCAAGGCTGTTTAGAGAATGTGTTGTAATCTGTGGCCAGATGGGCTTGCTAATATCCCCTGCTCTCCTGAAGTGAATTTAACCAGCATGATGCTGGATACGTGGGCTACCCTGCTCCCAGCCCTACCACACAGGTCGCTTGTGACAGCACCTAGAGAAGTGCCGGTCTGCAGAGCAGGCCTGGACCTCCTGGTGCCTCAGCTTTCCTTCAGAGCCCAGGAGGGACTGGGCCATGGATAATTCATTTCTTCCTCAGTTGTCAGAGTGTCAGGGAATGAGACCAACATATAGCTAAGTCTCTCCTCAGGAATTTGAAACTGAAACAGTGACCTTCCACTACCAGTGTAGTGCTTTCTTCTTTTCTTCCCAGAAGACTGAACTATGAGCTTACACTGTTAGGTAGAACAAAGACAATTATAGATCTCTATCCTTAAAAAACTTGTGACATTGAGGCAGACTAGTCTTGTTTTTGACATTTTGGGTAATCTGCAGACAAAGACAGAGACTGGGTAATTGCCTAGCTTATTAAAGGGGTGCTATGGGTGCTTATTAGAAAGGATTTGCCTGTAGTACTTTAATACCTTTTCCCTCAATGTGGTTTTGGAGTCATGCCATCAAAAACATGATTAAGACTTTTTGACTTTTGTTAAGTATATCTTAATCATATTCTGAAAGCTGTAATTGTTTAAAGGTTGTCTAATCCAATGGTAGAATCATTCTTTTCATACAGTAAGGTTCACTGACCAAGTAACAAAATGCTGGTTCATTTTCCCTAATTCTTCCTTTTCTCCTTTATAGAATCCTATTCTAAGGACGTGGGCCCCCAGGTATCCACCATGGTATTGGGTCCTGAACAGAAGATGTCAAATGGTAACTTATACCTTTCTAGTATTGTCTGATTTTTTTTTGGAATTAGGCAGAAATTTATCATATTTTACTTCTTGTCTGCTCAACAACTACATTCAGAAGTCACATGTGGTAACTTAAACTGTAAATGAAAATGGATTTATAGCTACAGAGCCCTGCCTTTCCAATTCAGATTTTAGCTTCAGGTTTGGTTTCTGTAGCAGTAATGTTAAAAGGACAGTACTTGTCTCACACTTGATATAGTAATCTCCAGAGCACATTTCCTGCTTATGACACTTTCTGATGTTTCAGTTATGTGCAGAACAGTAAAGTAAAGGCAAGTCCTATATACTCTGTATTTTATTGCAGCTCTTCGAGTGCTTTGACTAATCTTTCCTGAGCTAATCTGAGCTTCTCCTTTGGAATTTGCATTCTTTTTATATTAAATTTCCTCAGCAACTTAGGTCCACTCAATTGAGGTGATAAGGACCAGCTTACTATAAAAACAAAACTTGTTTTTCTAGTGGGAGGTTGTAAGGATTTGTGGGAAACAGAGACTAGAGCTTTGTGGTTCAGTACACCCATATGATGCCTGCAGCAAAGTGGACTTTGTGTATCTTTAGTGCATTAGCCTTTTTCTTCCAGAGTTTCCCCTTCCTGCATTTAATATTAACTGTAAAAAGCAGGTCTCAAAGGAAACACTAATACCAGACTGAGATGCTGGCACCCTGTGACAAGCTGCTCTTCAGTATAGGTCTTAGGACACAGTGTTCCTGCTTGTGGTTTCCCTGCAGTATCAGATTTTGCTCTGAACTATGGCAGGGTTTTGCAACTTCTGCATACTTTGAGAAGCCTGATGGAGGTATAACGTACAAGGACAGCTCTTTGAGTAAGTCCTATAATACAGTAAGGGTGGGGGTGTTCTAGGAGATTAACATCTGTCTGTCTGTCTTATCTGTCTATCTGTGTCTGTCTGTCTATCTGTCTCTCTATCTATTGAAACAAGGCCTTTCTGTATAGCCCAGGCTAGCCTTGAACTTGCAGTGATCCTCCTGCCTGAGCTTCCTGAGGGCTTGGATTAGAGGTGTGCACCACCATGCTTCTTTTCTTTTAAAAGGCAAGATTTTAGGTTACCAGTGGGGCTGGACTGCCAGTGTTACATTTTGAGCCACAAATGTCAGTGTTTTTAGAGGAAAAATAAAAATGACCAAGTAGAAATGGAAGCATGGAGTAGCAAAACCATTGTAAGATTGGTGTTAAACTGATCCTGTGCTGAGTAACGGGGGACAGCAGGGCTCTGCGTTTGATTCCAGGACTGCAAAAGCAAAACATTTTAATTTCAGTATTACTCCGAGTTTGATCTCGGGTAAAAAAAAAAAAAAAAAGATTTTTATTAATTTTTCTTTAAACATGTTAATTCAGAAAATGCTTCTGGAGATCATGGGGATTCTGCCAGTCTTGATGACATCAGCTCTGCCTGTAGCAACTCATCCCTTCCACAGTCCACTGGACATGCAGAGGAGCCTTTTGCCACCTACTTTGACGATAAGATTGCCATTCCTGAGGAGGAGGTTAGTGCCGGGTCACAGAGGGGAACTACGGCCTGCTGAAACCTGTGAAAGGAAGATCAGTTAGACAACTCCACTGCCATAGCTCCAGGTCTAATTTTGACAGTCAGCCTCTGAAAATGGGATTTTATAATAAGAATAAACTGTTCAGAAAGATGAGGACCTTGAATATAGCTGCTCGGGGAGACTGGTTAGCATTTTTTATCAGGGAATTAGGGATTTCGTGTTTTCTTTTTTTAAACTATGGGTCTTGTTCCATGTGGTTGGACACAGAGGTACTGATTGGGTTTCTCTGGTCCTAGGTGAGATGCTGATGGAAATGACAGGCAGGGAAGGGCTCCTAAATAGACAGAGAAATGGCCAGCTTGTCAATGAAAAATGGCTATGGAAGAGAAAACTGGACACTTGGCAAAATTCAGCCCTGATCTTTTGTTCTTATAAAGCTGATACTGCTGCTTTTTATTGCTAAAAGAACAAATAAATTAGGTGAAACTCAGTTTGATCTCTTTTCCTCTCCTGTGTAGTACTCTTGTTTCAGCTTTCGTAAACTCTGGGCATTCACGGGACCAGGCTTTCTCATGAGCATTGCCTATCTGGATCCAGGAAACATCGAATCTGATTTGCAGTCTGGAGCAGTGGCTGGATTTAAGGTGAAAGTCTAGTCTACCCCTACCCTTTTAAACACACGCGGTTCACCCTCATATCCTTTTCTCTATCCTGGTAGTGGCTAGCAGCTGCAGTGAGTACAAGTACTTACAGTTGGCCCTTGAACAATGTGGGTTGGACTGCACAGGTCCGCTTGTGTGTGAGTTCTTTTGTTGGAGATTTTGACAATCTGAAAGGTACAAGGAACCTAGTTGGTCGTGTATAGAGCCTATACCAAACTCACTGCATTCCTGACCTGGGCTTTTCCTTCATGTTGTGTTTCCCATTTGCAATATCAAACGACCAAACAAAAACCCAGTTGTCTAATGAGTGTTATGGGGTTGGGGATTTTTTTCTTCTCAGTTGCTCTGGGTCCTTCTTTTGGCCACCATTGTAGGGCTGCTGCTCCAGCGCCTTGCAGCTAGACTGGGAGTGGTCACCGGGCTGCACCTTGCTGAAGTTTGTCACCGTCAGTATCCCAAGGTGAGCCGCGTGCTGTCCTCTTTGTGTCTCTCCCCCTCCCAGGGGAATCTGTGTGTCAGCCCATGTGTGCTGACCCTACTGTATACTGACGTTGGGGGACTTGGGGTTAGTGGCCCTGAAGCCTGGGAGTACCAAGGGAAATCTGTCCCTCTTGCTGCCAAGCCATGTTTTCCTCCTCCCTCCAAATCTAACTTGAGACTTGTTTTTTCCCATGAAGTTTCATCAGAAGAATCCTCTGTGAGTAAGCATTTTCCATTCACCCTACCTTCTGGCATCTGCCAATGTCCAGCTCATCTATGAGGGAGGGTTTTTCTCTCCAAAGACTTTTGTTTTTTGGTACTGGGGATTGAACTTGGATCTTGTGCTTTCGAGGCAGGCAGTGGCAACACTGAGCTAAATCCCTGGCCCTCCAAAGACTTTTATACATATATTTATTCATGTTACTGCATCAGTTTCCATTTGATATATCTTCTTTTTGTTTGACTTTGCACTCTCTTTCGAAAGGTAAGTTTTATCTTTTTACTCTATGTGGAAGGATCTTTGGAGTTGCTAATTATTTTTCAATTTATTGTAATCTTGAGGTTACACTTTCCCTACAGCTTCCTCCTAGGTATTTTGGTTCTTTCTACTGCCACCTAAGGTAGGAATGTAAGAATGCAATTTTTTTATGTCTGAAAGACTTTTTTTTCTTTTTTCAGTGCAGTGCTAGAGGTGAAACCAGGGCCAGCCAAGTGCTCTATCACTGAGCTACATTCTGAAAGGCCTCTCTTTCTTTCTCTCTTTCTCTCTCTTTCTTTCTCTCTTTCTCTTTCTTTTCTTTGTCTGTCTCTGTCTCTTTCTCTCTCTTTCTTTCTTTTTTGGTGGTACTAATGATTGAACCCAGGGGCAATCTAACTCTGAGCTACATCTCAAGCTGCCCCACTTTTTTATTAATTTTGAAATATGGTCTCACCAAATTGCCCAGGCAGGACTTGAACTTGTGATCTACCTGCCTTAGCCTTCTTCAGTGCCGAGTTTACAGGTGTGTACCATCATGCCTGACCATGGAAAGGATTTTTTAATGAGATTCTGACCCACCTGTATAGGTATTGCATAGCTAAATATGTAATCTCCTTTTCTGGCTATGAGCATAAAGTGTTTGTATGTGGTTTTCAAAAACTCTTGCTAGGGCCAGGGATTTAGCTCAGTGGTTCCACCGCCTGCCTCACAAGCACAGTGTCCTGAGTTTGATCCCCAGTACCAAAAGAAAACCAAAACTCTTGCTAATTTATAATTTCTTCTACCTTTTTTCACCCTAGTACCCGGGATTGAGCTCAGGACCTTATGCTTGCGAGTCAGGCACGCTGCCACTGAGCTAAATCCCCAGCCCTGATTTCTTTTACTTTCTCTTTTCTTCATGCATGTTAAGGATTATTTTGGAGGTGATTTTTCTGACTTCAGTGTGCTACCATTAAATTTGTCTTTCAACTAGGCTTTGTCTAGATTAGTTACCTGCTTTGGTATATCCCACCCGATTTCAACTACTTTACCCTGAATCCTTTTGCATATCTGTCTCTTTTCACTTGCATGCATATTATTATTATATTAAAGATGACCCCAGCCCCCCCCCAAAGATAACCCCAGCCTTTCCCTGTTTGTTTTTTTTACCTCAGCTATGATCAGGATAGATGTTTTCTTTTGCAGTCATTTCCTAATCTCGGTATAACTATTTTCCCCAAAATGTGTAGGGTTGATTTTAGGAAAGAAATTAAGAGGAAGTTAGTAAATGGAAATTCCATTCCTCTCTTGAGTGGGAAGGAAGGAAAAAAACAGTAAGGTCAGTTGCCATGCTTACTTTGGTGTTCATAGGTTCCACTATGTGGAAGAACATGTTCCTTCTTCCTTTGGGGGCCACAATGCAGTGAAGTGCCAAATGGGGCCAAGTTCTGGGCCAGGTCTAGAGGTCTGCGCCAAAATGTGAATTCCAAACGACAGAGGAAATTCGTAGAAATGAATAATCAGAACTGTGTCTTCCTACTATTTTCTGTGTAGGTCCCACGAATCATCCTGTGGCTGATGGTGGAGTTGGCTATCATTGGCTCAGATATGCAGGAAGTGATTGGCTCGGCCATCGCCATCCATCTCCTGTCTGTAGGAAGGTGAGGGGGTTGACAGTGTTTTGCTGGATTTCAAAGAAAGATGAAAACAAAAACCTAACACATTTAGTGTTTAAGATTCAACTGAATATTAGTTCTTCTTTGGAGCCTTTTAGGAACTACCTCCCTCTCCACTAGCACGTGTCTCTACATCTTCCATGTCTGTAGTTAGGTGTACATTGGACTGTGATGGTGTGTGTGGCAGTTTGTATTATATTTATTTATTTATGTGTCGGTTTATCCCACTCGATAGTGGGCTCCTTGATGATAAGACCCATATTTTTCAGCTTTGTACACTGAATGTTTGACATAGCACACACTGAATCAAAGTTGGAATGATTATATTTAAGGTGTTATTATGATCCTCAGTTACCCTATTATGATCCTCTCAAAGTTTTTTCTCTGCCCCCAGGTCCTGTCTTCTCCAAGGGTTCTGTATCAGGAGAGCGGTTGGGAAGAGGGTGCTGTTTTTCACTGTTGCCTTCCTTTCATCTGCATTTCCATCCTCTAACCTAGGGTTCCTCTCTGGGGTGGAGTTCTCATCACCATTGCAGATACATTTGTCTTTCTCTTTTTGGACAAATATGGTAAGGAGAGTGGGAATGGGGCAAGGACAATGAATGGAGCCACTTTGCTTTTCCTTCATGTGGCTGCTGGCTACAAGCTCACTGCTGTGTTTCCTCTTTAGGCTTGCGGAAGCTAGAAGCATTTTTTGGCTTTCTCATCACTATCATGGCCCTCACATTTGGCTATGAGGCAAGTGTTACTGGCTCTTCATTGGCTTTTTACAACAGGATTATTTGTTTTGTTTTGTTTTTAGCCTTTAATTGTAAAAGACAGCAGTAGTCACGGAGACTGAGGCAGGAGGTTCATAAGTTTGAATCCAGCCTGGGTGACTTAGCAAGACTATGTCAAAATAAAAAAGGACTGGGGTTGTAGCTTAGTGAAAAGGCCCTAGGTTCAACCCCCAATACTTGGGGAAAAAAAAAGACAGCAATAGTGCTAGAGTGGTTTCATTTTATCACACGTGTCAACAGAAGCCCAGCTCTGGGTGGAGATTGGAGGAATATAACCTACGGCAACATTTAGGATATTTGAAGGCCTGCAGAGATTCCTAGGCCAAAAATGACTAGACACTCTGGTGGTTCTATCCAGTCTATATGCCCTAGTCCCAGCGCGGCCATTATAACACCCAAACAGTTTGGAGAAGTCTAGGTAGATTGAAGGGTTATTTTTGGCTGTAATCTTAGGGTGGTTCTGTTTTTTCAGTTATTCTTGGCTGCTAATTTAAAATGTTTCTGGTTTTGCTTATCATAGTTTATATTAATTGTAGCTTGAACTTTCCCTGTATTAAAACAATTGATAAATTATAGATGATGAATGGATATTCCCTGGTTTGTTCCCCAACCTAAACACCCTTAAGAATTAGTATCACTGTTTGTAGTAATAACACCTTCTTGTGTCCAGTAATAAGTTAATGTGTGTTTATTGGCCTGGCTAAACTTTAAAAACTATTATCTAATCTATGATTAGATTATGTAGGCTGGCCCGAGGCTTCCAAGAGAAATGCTGAACCAGGAAAAAGTGTATAAAAATTTTTATGAGTGAGTTTTTGATATGAGTGGGAAACAAAAATGATTTTTTTAGGAACTTTTTTTTCATGAAGTTTATCGGTACATTTTAGGTATACAGTATGATGACATTCATCACTGGGAATTTGTACCTTTACATGATATATCTCGGTTCCATTTTTTTCCCCCTTCCCCTGCCCTCCTGTCAACCCCTCCATCCCTCTCTATTTACTAAAACATTGTTTCCGTTTTTTCCTTTTCTCATATTTATTCCTTTCCCTTCTTTCCTTTTCCCTACGCCTCCCACTTCCCCTTCCCCTTTGGACATTTTCTTCCTATTTCACATTATCTATTATACATTTTGATAAGTGATTTTTCTGGTGTACATAGGTTACTAGAGAAATATAAGTGTGGATAATCAAGAATTGATTCTGTATACTATGAGTTAATGTGAAGCTAGTTACAATAAGGCCTTTAGCATCCATTTCATTTTTAGAATAATAATTTCATTGGCCCTATCTCAAAATAAAAAATAAAGGGCTGGGAATGTAGCAGAGTATAAGGGCCTTGAGTTTAATTCTTAGTACCACAAGAAAGAAAGAGAAAGGAAAGGAAGGGAGGAAAGAAGGAAAGAGAGAGAGGTAGAAATATCTAGATAGTCCTGAATTTTCTGATTCCTAGCAGTAAGCCCTTTGGGTTGCTTAGTGGTATTTATTTATTTATTGCTAGGGCTTGAAACCCTGGGCCTTGCATTCACCAGGCAAATGCTTACCACTGAACTATATCCCAGCACTGTTATTATTTTAAGGAAGCAGGCTCTCACTCTTTTACCAGAGCTAACCTTAAACTCCTAAGCTAAAGTGATCCTCCTGCCTAATCCTCCCAATATCTGGGACTACAGCTATGTGCTACTGCAACTGGCTATTACTTGCAGGTGGTTTTTGTGGGAGAAAAACTGGTAGGGAATAAAGAAGTCCTATGTTTCCTTTGTGATGTGTTCTTCCCCCATCTCAAGTTCCATAAAGGCTAACAGTTGGTATGTTGGTATGTAGTATATTACAGTGAAACCCAACCAGAGCCAGGTACTCAAGGGCATGTTCGTGCCATCCTGTTCTGGCTGTCACACCCCACAGATTGAACAGGCTGTGGGCATCGTGGGAGCTGTCATCATGCCACACAACATGTATCTACATTCTGCCTTAGTCAAGGTGAGTAAGGCCCTTAACTCGGTGACAACCTGGATAGTTCATGGCATCTTCTTTCCCTGTAGTTGCCAGGGATACAGCTGTAGCTTTATACCACTTAGAGTCCTGAAGGGGCAAGATTATTTTCTAAGAGTGGATATTTATAAACTCCACATGCTTATTCTGTATTTTTAGTCACTAAATTGATCAGGGATTACTGACCCCACAAGTAAGCTCGGGCTAAAATTCTTCATAAAAGGTCTGAAAGCACACTAAGTCTCTTGTTCTTAAATCTGAAAATCTTTGAGTGCTCTTGTACAGGTCAAGAGTAACGGAGCCCAACCAAGCTTTACCAGGGAATTTTTTTTTTTTTTTGGTACTGAGGATCGAATTCAGGACCTTGCACTTGTAAGGCAGGTGGCAGAACCACTGAGCTAAATCCCCAGCCCTACCAGGGAATCTTATACTGGGCGATTTCAGGACTTCAGTCAGCTTGGTTTTATAGGTCAGTGCTTGTTCGATCCACAATACTAAGAGTTCAGTAGTCACTCAGTCACTGGGCCCTGTGTGGGAAATGTACAATGTTGTCCGAGGGTATGGACTTGCTTATTGAACTAGGATTTAGGTGAGTGTTGGATCTGTCTAGTCAGCTGTACTCCAAAGTCCTGAATTGTCCATGGAAACTTGCTCTGACTGGTCAGAAAATGACTGTTTCTGTTATCTCTAGTCTAGACAGGTAAACCGGGCCAATAACCAGGAAGTTCGAGAAGCCAACAAGTACTTTTTTATTGAATCCTGCATTGCTCTGTTTGTTTCCTTCATCATCAATGTCTTTGTTGTCTCAGTCTTCGCTGAAGCATTTTTTAAGAAAACCAACCAACAAGTGGTGAGTAAGCCAGGGTCATGGGTGGTTGTGGATGTTAGGGTAAAATGAAGGTTGCTAGGAAGGGGAGGGGGGCTGAGGGGGGAATGAGATAAAATAAAATAAAATTTATTTTTTAAAAATGAAGGCTGCAGTGGGACAGGAAATACAACAATGACTTGGAACCCAAGAGAAATGGATCTGTAGGGTCAACACTGCCTCACGTCATTGTGCACCTGTGAGAGCATACAATCTGGGTGTTGGCAAGGGCTGGTCTCATCTGACCCAGCTTTTGGTTGGAAAGGGACTTGGCCTCAGACTCAAGATTGCTTCATGCTCCTGTGTAGGTGGCTTCACATCTCTTTCACTCTGTGTCATCTTTTGTTTCCTATGTGTCAACTTCTGTCTGCCTGCTTGCCAGTCTCGCCATTTAGGATAATGATAGGTTGGGAGGAATCAGTAAATAGAATACAGAAATTATGATGAGGACAGGCTTTGTTTGGTCACTTCCAATTCTTTTTCCTCACAATTCCTTATTGACTGTATAGGTTTGATCATGCTTTGTTTCTCGTCAGCAAGACTGACTCCTGGCTCTTCTTCTAAGGGCTTCCCATGCTGAGCTCTCATGTTTCAGGCCTTTTTAAGGGCTTCTACTCCCATCCTCATGCAAAATGCCCCAGACACTATGTATTACCATGTGCATTCTGACTCAGTAAAGATTTTTTTTTTTTGGTACTGGGGATCGCACTCGACCTTGCACTTGTAAGGCAGGCGACAGAACCACTGAGCTAAATCCCCAGCCTCAGTAATGATTTTTGTTGGCCTGTGGGTACAGAAAGACTGTGGAGGATGACCACACATAGCACATTGCTGCCAGTCTGTAACACATCACAGCCTGCACCCAGGGTTCTCTCCAGCCTACCCCTTAGAGGACTTGTATATGAGCTCTAGGGAGCTCTTGTTGTCTGGTCTTTTCCTCTAAAACAAAAGCTGCTCTGAAACTGCTTTGGGTTCTAGGTGGATGTCTGTAAAAATAGCAGCAGTCCCTATGCCGGCCTCTTTCCTGAAGATAACTCAACCTTGGCTGTGGACATCTACAAAGGGGTAAGCATGTTCAAGTTTATGATAGATACTCCTGAGCCAGTCTTTTCAACATGTTATCTGGTCTTCTTTGTGAATTCACTTCAGATCTGATCATCTCCTCTGACATAGGAATTATTTTAGAGATCCAGAAGCTAGCTGGTCATTTTTTATTGCATGGGAGGGAATAGAGAATCAATGGGAAGGTGGATTGTAAACTGGGAATTTGGAAACTCTTGGTGACAGTATATATTTTTACATGGTGTTAATTGTGGTGGCTGAAGAAAATATTCCTAGTGTTCTTTACCAAGGTCTGTCAGTCTCCTTATGCTGGTTACATTGTGACTCAACAAGAGTAGAATACATACATGTAGTATACAGCCTTTCCCAGATTGATTTGACCTTTTGCAGTAGCCATTTCCTATAAGTGTGTTAAGGAGTACACTTTGGGAGCTGTGATATAGACTTCTGTTTTTTCAGTATTAAGATGGAGGTTGGAGGTAAATCTTTAAGAGCCTAGAAAATAGATTAGGCTGAGGATTGAGGGCATATCCAGCAACACTGAAATTGAAAACTGCTAGAATCAGATCAAGACCTCAGCCTGATGTGTAGGACAGTGCCCAGCACATACTTGATGTAGGTGGTATTTATCAAAGAGGAAGTAGATATGCCTCAAAGAAATGCTGTTTTAAGCATTGTCTAAGCAGATCACTGACACAAGCACATCTTTCTCCCTTGCCTTTCCCAGGGTGTTGTGCTGGGTTGTTACTTTGGGCCTGCCGCACTCTACATCTGGGCAGTGGGGATCCTGGCTGCAGGACAGAGCTCCACTATGACAGGAACCTATTCTGGCCAGTTTGTCATGGAGGTAGGTGCTGGTGTCAGATAGAGGAAGATAACAGAGTTCTTTGTTATTTCTCAATCCTCATGCTTGTAAGGTCTCTGCTGGAACTTCTCCAGCCCTTTGTCTTTACCTGTTACAGAGATTCATCCTGATTCTGTGGTTCCTTCCAGGGATTCCTGAACCTAAGATGGTCACGTTTTGCCCGAGTAATTCTGACTCGCTCTATTGCTATCATCCCCACTCTGCTTGTTGCTGTCTTCCAAGATGTAGAGCATCTAACGGGGATGAATGACTTCTTAAATGTTCTCCAGAGCTTGCAGGTGAGTAGGGAGCAAGGGAAATTCATATCCCATTCAGTTGGGCAGCTTAAGTTCTGCCCTTTGGTGCCAAACCTGGTTGATGCTGGGTGTTGGGGGGAAATTGACAGAATGAAAAAGGAACAAGTGCTAGACTTAATTGACAGATACAGTAAAGTAGCTGGATACAAGGTAAACCCTCAAAAATCAATAGCCTTCTCATACACAAATAACGAACTCACTGAGAGAGAAATTAGGGAAATAATCCCTTTCATAATAGCATCCAAAAAAATGAAACAGCTAGGATTCAATCTAATGAAGGAAGCAAAAGACCTCTACATTGAGAACTACAGCACTCTGAAAAAAGAGATCAAAGACAATGTAATAAAATGGAAAGACGTCCCCTATTCCTGGGTAGGAAGAACCAATATAGTGAAACTGGCCATACTTCCAAAACTGCTATACAGATTCAGTGCAATCCTGATTGAAATCCCAACAGTGTATTTCACAGATCTAGAGAAAACAATCCAAAAATTCATTTGGAACCAGAAGAGACCTAGAATAGCAAAAGCAATTCTAGGCAACA
>NW_004624816.1:1376390-1391118 GCF_000247695.1 Heterocephalus glaber
TAAATAGCTACCGAAGAGAGAATTCCTTATGCATGATTCTTAACCAGACAGTAGATTTTTTAAAACTGGAAAATGTAATACACTTTTCATAATATAAATTATAGATGTGGTAATTATGAGTATGTAAGTTTCAATTATCAAAAGAATGGATTTTAAAAGGCTGAAAAATAATTCATATAAATGAAAAGCTAAGCATAAAGTTATTTTTTAAAATCTCAGTTACAGTGATTTTATCCATATGAAATAT
Organism: Heterocephalus glaber; assembly: GCF_000247695.1. The sequence goes on from NW_004624816.1 coordinate 1,376,638, forward strand.
AAAATTAAGAGACATCTACCTCAATCAGGATTCTTTTCCCTCATTTCCACTTTAAATTTTTCAGTGGAAATTAAGAGAGTTGAGAAAGCATAATGAAGTTATAAAAATGGACAAATGGCAAAACTCACCTGTAGGGAATGGTAACTAATCACTTCCTAAAGATTTTCCTTCTGCAGCTTACCAGGATTTTCTTGGGAGTCCTGAGGTTCATAACGTGTTAGTAGAGGGCTTTTGTGGTGATGTGTATTCCTAAGCATATACACTACAGAAAGTTCACATCCAAGAGGGAGGGTGGTGATAGTAAAACATGAGATAGTATTTATGAACTGATGTCCTCATAAGACTTTGGGATTGGGGAATGAAGAAAAGGGGATGCAGAGCTATCTGTTTTATTCCTAAAACCACCTCTCACCAAAATCATGTTTTTGTGTTGCACCACTCTGCTTCATGCCTGGAGTGACTTTGCCAGGTAATCTTAGGAGTGTACAATCTCTTTCAGCAAGTCAGTAGGTGTCACTGAGACTGCAAAATTGTCTGTCAGCAAGGTGAAGTAGCTACCTCTGCACAGCTGTCCCCTCAGAGGGATGGACTGTGAGGCCAGATGGTGGCGCTCTGGAGTCGGAGGAAGTGGGTGTCTTCAGCATGGAGCTGCTGCTCTTACTCCAGCCACTTCTGACATTTGTTTATGTGGAGTGTGAGGCTGTGTGATTCAACCCAAATCACATTCATCTGGTGCAGATAAATAAGCAAAAGTCTCGTATAGCCATTGTCTTGGTGAGAACAGTCATGGGAATGGCACTGAAGGACTTCTCATTTTTGGAGCTTTCCTTCTCATGTCCTGGTTCACTAATGTGCTTTCTTCCTCAGCTAAGTCCCAGGGGCATTATTCCTGATATTTTGCACACAGTCAGAAGTGCAGACTGGATAGATTGTGTTTTATAAAGCATTAATGGTAAACTGTTGTTTTTCACTGACCATACATTTTTCTTAGCCCCTCAGTAGTACAGCACTAAATCACAAATGATAATCCCCTAACTATTCCTCCTACCTACCCCTCTCCTGTATGACCAGTGTTCACTAAACTGGTCATAAACACACTGAAAGTATTAAGGACTGATGTCTTAAGATTTTATCTGCCTGTAGTAGTTAAAGGCCAAATTTACCCCCCACCAAATTCCTTGTAAAGATTAACATTTGTAAAAATGTTACCTTGTTACATTTACCTTTACCCTGGGTCTGGGTGGGTCCAGTGTATCTCAGATTCACAGACAGTTCAAGTAAAACCTGCTATATTCTTTTAGAAGTAGTATATTTGACTTATAATGATGGAAAGTTTCTTCCCAAGTAAATGGAATTTCACAATACTATGAGAATACTGTTTTACAGTGTGAATAACACTTCCATATTCTGTATGGTCCTTACAGTGAGAATGTGTACTTCAAGCAGTACTCTGGGTACAAAAAAGCAATGTGTAGAAATTTAAGTCTTCCAGTGCCAGCATGTGCAATGCATTTTGGCGTATGTTTGTATGTACTGTTTAATGATATACCATTGTATTTTTGTAAATTGGTCCTTGTTCTCCTAAATGTGCTATGTAATTTTTTTATTAGTACATGTGTACAATACATAATGATTACATTCATCATGGGGAGTTGGTGTATGTACATAACACATGTCTAAATGTGACATGTAATAATTGCACTGCTGCTGGAAATTAAAGGTGGGGTGGGGAAGAGCTTCAGTTTGGCTCCTGTGAAGTCCTGCTCTAGGAGGTGTCAGGAATGGTTACAGTTGAGCTTTTAGTGACTGTTTTGATATGTACACTTAATAATGTAATTAAAATTTTTTTCTTTTTCCAATTTGGCTTCGTGGTTTATTTTTTTAAAGCTTGAAAATACTTTGTTAATAGGGTTTCAACAACTTTGATACTGAAATACCAAAATTTTGGTTACCGTCTAAAATCACACACTAAGCCCCTACACAGTTAGTGCCTCTGTCTTCTAAGAGACAGAGAAATAAATGTGTTTAGTCCTTAGAAAGAGTTTTGCTGTAGCTAAAGGTCATATTACCACATTTAAACTTGAAATTTTATCCTGCCTTTCCTGTAAGCTGGATGTTCCTCTACCTGTAATATTGTTTCACCATTCAAGCAGACATTTACATTCTGTATTTGTTGCCAATAAATATTGAGTATTTAAAGAAAGGAACCAAAATCTCTTAAATTAAAAACAAATGGAAATATTGACACACTGTATTAAAAACAAAGGCAAAGCTCAAGCACAGTAAACTACCAGCCCTGTCACCACACACGACAGGAAAATTTAAGCACTTGACTTTTCCCAAGAGTGTCACAAGGACTTCATTTTACCTTTTGTTGCAAATTTTCTTTGCCTGTCTCACAGGAACTGAGTATTGTAAGTAATCCCATAGTTCTCCATGTTGACTTCATTTACCTGTCTGTTCTTATTTCTGGTTTAGTTTCACAACTAAAATATAATGCAAAATAATTTGAAGGTTCTTACTTTAAACATTTAATGGCCTTTTGCAATGCCTTCTGCTTCTTGAACAATAGAACCAATGAATCTCAGGATACCAGCACCTCCTAACACCTCAGCTTATGAATGTAAGAATGGCTAACTCATTACTATCTGCAAGTTGTGGTCTGAGTACTTGTGTGATCTCATTCAGTCCTCAAAACAAGAGGCTCAGCCTCTGTGTAGATGAGGCAACTGAAAGGCCAAAAGTAACTCACCCATAACGCATTGCTAGTAAATGGGCATCTGGCATTTGAACCTGAGTAGCTTATTGCCAGAGCCCACGTGTTCATTCCCAAGCTATCCTGTATAATATATAACACACCATTCATGCTGGATAAAGCACTAAGTGTAGTGACACCAGCAAGACCAACATCAGACTTTTTGCTTGGCACTTTGTTAGTGTTAGAGTGTGTTTTAGCTCAGAAATTGCCAACTGTAGACACTGGCATGTGCTAGATTTTTAAAGTTTGGATACTTTTGCCAGGCTTAGAAAATGGGAAGAATCCTCTATGCTTCCACGCCGGCAATAGCTAAGAAGTAATAATGGGTTTACTCATTTGCATTACCCTTCTGCCCCTGAGAGCGCTTTAGCCTGTTGTGTGCCAATTAGTCCCATTTCTTTATGTCTTAGAACCACATGACAAACTTCCAATGAGGGAGTTCTACCTACTAAGACATCTTTTAAGTGATACACTATATGGGCCTCATGGAACTAGTAATGCAGCCCTTCTTTGCTCTGTAATGAGGAAATGTTTATCTTTGCTTACTTGTGAATAGCTTCAATGAATTGTCAGTGTGTCTGACAGTTACTATTAATCACTAAATCCTGCAATTTAAGACCTTAAATGTAGAAGCAAGTTGGTCTGAAGAGCTATTTCCCTGCCTTAAAGCCAGTGTCACTCAATATCTTCCCTGCCCACTGGTTGGGGGTGGTTTGACCCTGGGCACCTTCTGATCTATGTTATCTTCACACAGTCATCACAACATTCCATGGGGTTGTACAAGGTCATTTGTTATGTGTTATTAAAATATATATTATTGGAAACTAACATGAGATAGTATATTAGTGTCCCTGGTATTTTTCAAATGCAGGAATTCCCATTTTACATTTCAATGGCGTAGGCTTCTAAAAGGATAGGTCATAGGAAGGAATAAAGCTTAGGCTTGAGCCCAACTACATGCATTTCCACCACACTATAATAGGGCTATTCTTTTTATAGATTGCTTTTCTGCATTAACTTACAGGTTGATGGTAACTAGGTGGCAATAATGTGCCTGGGCCCTGCATGATAACAGAAGGGCTAAGATGAGAATCAGTGGTTCTCCCAAGTTGTATTCAAGGGAGAGGAAAAACATAAAAAGGTACAGTTTCATAGACCCCAACACCAACCATCTGGATTCAGGTTTCTAGGAGGGGTATATGGGGATGAGTTTTATAAGCATGTGAGGTGATTTTGAAATATGGCAGCAAATACTTGACACCCATAGGTCACCTCCCTCTTGGAACATTTTTTGTTGTTGTTTTAGTGAGAAGGTTTTTTTTTCTGCTCAGTGCCAATGGGACCAGGATTACAAGGATCAGAATTTAAACCATTTAAAATCTTATTTCCAGTACACAGTCCTAAAATACAAAAGCACTCAGTGCACGTTTGCCCATGTTATCCTGACCTGAAGTCCCATCCTGAAGCCTAAGGATAGTCTGAGGGCTAATTTTACTGAGGGCATTTGACACAATTCAACCTTTAACTATCTCAGTTCCTGTTATTTTATTTCATTATTATTTTTGTTTCAGACAGGGTCTTTCTATATAGTGTAGCTGGTCTTAAACTCATTATGTAGCCCCAGCTAGCCTCAAATTCTTGGTGATCCTCCGTCAGCTTCTCAAGTGCTGAAATCATAGGCATGCACCACCACGCCTGGCTGCCAGTTCCTAGTTTAAACATTAGAAACCAAATATCTCTAAGCCACTTTTCTGAAATACAAATATAGCGATACTGAAAATAGCCTAATTAATATGCTACTTATAGGTGTTTTAAGTGTCCATTTCAGTATTTACCTACATGAAAATCAATCTAACGCTCTTCTATCTGTTTTTCCTCAGTATCACCTGGGATTGACAGCTCAGCCTGAACTCTACCTTCTCAATACTGTGGATGCTGACTCACTTGTGTCTAGATGACTAACAGCCTGAGAGACTATACAAGAACTGCTTTGTCTATCCCCTTTGTGCCACGCATCTGTTAACATCTCTGTTAGTTCAGAGGTGAGTTTTGTTCAAGCACTTTGAACAAAAGATGAAGATTTCCTCATGGGAATTGTTATAAGCTGAGAGCTCGAAGTGTAGGTCAGAGACCCACCTACCTCACAGCAGCCACTACCATAGTCAAAGTTAAATGATTGGCCTGTGATGGCCACACACCCTATGGGCTTGTGTTTTGTCTTCTAAGATTTAGAAAATGTAGATATATTTAGGTAAACCTGAGCATATCAGATGGAACTTTAAGGTTATCTAAAAGTGATACATCTTTTGTATTTTTAAAAAAATATATTGTTCAGGTAAGTCAGGTATTTGTTTTGTTTGAGTCACAGGTGAGAAAAGAAAGGGAATAATGATCTTTTTCATAGTGAACCAGTCAAACTTGCAAATTGATTTTTTTTACTATGCCAGTCAAATTTCACTTTGCTCATCATCAGTAGGGTTACATCCTTAGTAGCTACTGATATTAGCATGTCATTTCTAAAGAAAAGATTGCATCTACCTGGTGATCGTATTTCATTTTGGTCATTACTGTCTTCATTGTCACTTTTCTCAAAATTTTTCTAGTTACTAAACAGATATGATGGTACTCCCCTACCATTGTAATATATAGTAATAAGATTCAGAAACCATACTTTCATCAATGAATAGTTTCCCATCCTGCAATATAACTTGGCCAATTCTGGCATTCAAATTTAGGAAAAAAAACAAACCAACTAATAACATTTAACTGTGTTAAGTCCTGACACAAGGTAATGGAGGTCTTAACCCCTCTAATGTTTGTATAGTTCCACATTGTCTTTCTGTCCACTTTTCCCATTACCACTCCAAATTCCATTTCTAGGTCCTTAGTCTATTTCTAGGAGGTAGCTAATGTTTATATTGTTGGATCTCCTAGGAAATGCTAAGCATTTCATTTTAAAATATTTATGCCAAGTAGTATGAAGTTAATACTAGTCCAGAACATAGATTAGTCCACATATTGCAACCTTCCTTAGATTCTTTTTACTCCTGTTACTAACCATGAATGTTTTTCTTTAAAATTTTTTTTTGTGATAAAATAATTCATATTTAAAAATAAAGTTTTAGGATAAGGGTATAGCTCTTGTCTAGTATATACAGAAGGCCTTGGGCCCAATCCCCAGCACTGGGGGAGAAAAGAATAAAAAGTTTTATTGTAATTATCTGATTGAAAAGTGAGATTTACAGCACTGGACCTATATTCCTTCATGGAAGTACATTTGGCTGGAACTGAAAGACAGCATTTTCAGTGCCATACACCCCATCACGTCACTCCTCCTTTTCTGCTAGCTCCCTGCAGTCTTTGTGTGACATTGAACATCACATTTCTCATTCAGCATTAAATACTTGACCTCTCCACCTTATTTTTAAATTTTTTACCTTTTGATAAGACCCTTTCTTTTTTCTTTGGTGGATCTGGGGATTAAACCCAGGGCTTTGGGCATGCTAGCAAATGCTTTACCCCCTCCAGTTGAAGACCTTTATCTTTAAATCCAGACACTCCCTACCTTCATTTCTAATGGTTTGACTCTCAAATGACAGAAATTTTTTTTTAATGACACTTTAAAATTCCTTCATTTCTATTTCAGGTGCTCTAGCAACTCGGCACCCTAGGTTAGAGTCCTTCTGATATTAAAATGGCAGCCAAATTAACATCACTTACAAGTTTTCACTTGAAAAGTTGAAGTTTCAGTGTTTTGATAGTAACTAAATAAGTTTCAGATAATAACTCTAGATGAACCAGTTTGTTAGATTTCCCACCCTCCCTAGGCAATTCCATTTCTAATTCATTCCCAAAGAATGTTGGAGAAAGGTTAAAAACATAGGAACATCCTATTTACAACTGATAAGAGAATGAGGTGATTGGTACTGAGGTTAAGTATTTGGGGATTTCTGTAGCTCTTCTTTCTTTTTAATGTATGGTTCTGGGAACACAGTTGAGTTTAGAAAATTTACAAGTATTCCCCAGAACACTCAACTCCTGTAGTCCAAAAATTCAGTAATCAACTGAATCAGCTGAATCATGCTAAAACCAATAGAGGAGGTTAATATGTAAAAAGTGAGTTTTGGGTGAGCTTTTTTATAAAATTAAGAACATTCACTCATTCTCTAATTTGTGTTATACAAATCTAGATTTCTATGTGAAGTGCATGTATGCATTGTATTAGTTTTCTTTTACTGTAACGAAATACATGAGGTTGATTATTTTGCAAAGAAAAGGTGTTTATTTAGCTCACAGTTCTGGAAGTTCAAAGGTAGAGTGCTGGCTTTGGCTTAGTCTAATAAAGGACCTTTTGGCTGTGTCACATGGTGAATGGCATTGTGGTAGGAGAATGTGCCAGAGAGGGAGGTAACATAAGGGGCTATGGAACTAGAGAGAGCAATCCACGGACCAGGCTTCCTCCTTTTACAACAACCTGCTCTCATGAGACTTGCTTTAATCATTTCCAAGGGGAGTGCCCCCAGTGACCTAAATTGCACGAGCCACTACCTCTTCAAAGTGCAACCACCTCTTAAAATTGCAACACCGAGACCAGGCTTCCAACACATAACCTTTTTGGTGTGGGGGGGATACCCAAATCATTTCCAAACCATAGCATGCAATATTATGATTATATTAAGAATTCACAAAGTAGGTTAACGGGACTGGAAGTGGAAGAGTTCCAGTAGCCATTTCTGGAATCAGATATGGAAGAATGCAAAATGGCCATCTGCCCACTGGAGGGCGAGAGTATCCAGTTGAAGGTCAAAGGCCTGGAGCTCACTGCATAGTCCTGTGCAGGTCCATGTAGGGAAAGCAAAAGGGTCTGAGCTGGAAGTCTTCATGGGAAGCCTGAAGGCACTGGAGAGAGATGTCCCAAGGCAATTGCAAAGACCAGAGTGCCTCCAAAGGGAAAAAAGAGGAAGACTTCCTTCTTTCCCTTTTGAAAGATAGTTTTGCAGGGTACATTAATCTGGGTTGGAGGCTGATTTCCTTTAGGGCTTGGAATACATCACCTCAAGCTCTTCTTGCCTTGAGGGTTTGCATTGAGAAGTCTGCTGTGATTCTGATGGGCTTTCCTTTGTATGTGATTTGTTTCTTTTCTCTCACTGCTTGTAGAACTTTGTTCTTCTGTTGAGTTTCTGGAATCCTAACTATTATATGCCTATGTGTAGATTTTTTTGATCAAGGCTAGTTGGAGTCCTATATGCCTCACTTATCTGTATGTCAAGTTCTTTTCCCCTGCTTGGGAAGTTTTCTGCCATCACTTCTGTGAACAGTTTTTTTATGTCATCTGCACTCTCCTCCTGTTTCTTCATTGACTCCAATCAGTCTTATGTTATTCTTCTTTACATCATCTAGCAGCTGCTGGATTGATTTCTTGTGTTCCCTTACAATTTTGAAGCAATTTTTCTTTTCCTGGTCACTAATTGCAATCTTATCTTCTATATCTGAAATTCTGTCCTCACATTGGCTCATTCTGCTGCATAGACTTTCAATGGAGTTTTTAATCTCCTGGAAATCTGTATCTGTTTTATGGATTCCATTTGTTTCCAATGTTGGGATTCCATCATGCTCCTCAGCTCCTGTCTAGATTTATTAATCATGTCTTGCACTATTAGCACAATTTCTGCTGTTACCTGGGGAATTATTTCTGATTTCATTTTTTTCAGATCCTCTTTTGTTGCCAGTTCAGGGAGTCCAGGTGGTTGAGTATCAAAGTATTTCATCACATTTCCCTTTGGGGTTGCTGTAGGTGATCTGGAAGTCTAGTTTTGAGACTTGTTTACATATCTTCTCATTTCGACACGGGGGGCGGTGGATGTTGGTGCCCATGCAGCTCACCACCTCTGCACTGGGAGCGGTTTAACAGCGGCCCAGAAGCCCCTTCCTCTGTGCTAGGAGTGGTGGAACAGCAGCCCAGAAGTCCCTTCCTCTGCCCTGGGACTGGTGGAATGGCAGCCCGGAAGCCCCTTCCTCTGTGCTGGGAGTGGTGGTACAGCACCCCGGAAGACCCTACCTCTGTGCTGGGAGCGGTGGTATGGTGGCCTGGAAGCCCCTTCCTCTGTGCTGGGAGCAGTGGAATGGTGGCCCGGATGCCCCTACTTCTGTGCTGGGAACGGTGGAACCCCTTCTTTCCCTTTTAATTCCCTCCAGACTACAAGTCTATTGGTTGGTGCCGCCCACATCTAGGATGGGTCTTTCCTCCTCAGTTTGCAGCCTACATGTCAATCATTTGCAGACACACTCAGAGCTTTACTAATTTTGTAGGCTGTTCTTACTCAAGTCAAATTGAAAGAGCACAGTGATTTAATAGCCTGGTGCAACATAGTTTGTGGGTTTGTATGCATAGCTACTTTTAATAAATTAATATATTGCATTGCTGTTTTTAAGCAGGAATATATTGTTCCCTCAGTAAGATTAAAAAATTGCATAACCTACTGGGTTTTATAAGAGCCAGTTCCTAATAAAGCATTGTTAATGCTTCTTAATGTTGATTGTATTAGAAATCAGCATGATGTATGAGAAATATTCTTTCCAGTAGCCTGGTTAGAAATATCTTGTCTGTGCAATCCAAGATGTGGCGGGATGATTTACTTCTGTGCTAGCTGTTCTCAATTTTCTTTTTTTTTTTCCCTTTGGTACCAGGGATCAAACTCAGTACCTTGTGCTTATGAGGCAGGCTGGTGCCACTGAGCTAATCCCCAGCCCCTCAATTTTCTTGACTTTGCTAGATTTAGCTGCCTGAATAGTCAAGTGGAATAAAGCAGTTAGATTCTGTCTTTCCCTGTTTTCCAAAGAGGATAGTATTGACCAAGTAAATACACTCATTGGAACAACAGAAGAGCCTCATGATGAGGACGAATGACAACTTTTAAAATAATAACCTGTGCCAGTGGAGAAAGGTGTATGTAATTAACAGCACAGTGGTTGAGATTTACAATGCAAGCATATTTTCAGATACTCCTACATCTTTCCCTTCCCTAAATACTAGACTCCATCTTCCTGTTAGTGTATCCCTCATTATAGGAAACACCCACCATAAATCAACTTACAGTGCAGATACCATTACTGCTAATTTTAAAAGTAAAACCTTTTTTCTCCTTCTTGCTTAAGTTTGGAGCCTAAGTCAAGACGGTTTTTTACTTCAACATAGTCTGCTTTTTAGAACCCAAGGGCGGCTACAGAGGCATTTGAGGCCACACGTATACTCACCATTGAATGCATAATTCAGTTTCTTTGTGTTTTCTGCGGTGTCATACCAGGTTAGACTACCACTTCTGGACTGAATCCTTTTTGCTGAGGGAAATTGTTAGCAATTTGCCTTTGTATTCCTAGAAATCCTTCCTATGAAAATTGGGCTGGGGATGTAGCTCAGTGGCACTGTGCCTGCCTGGCAAGTGCAAGGTCCTGAGTTCGATCCCCGGTACTGGGAGAAAAAAAAGAATGCACAAGCATTTAAATGTTAAACATTTATACTGGAGTTAAATAGTCAATTTTTTATATGTTCTTTTGGTTTTGGTACTGGGGATCAAACTTAGGACCTTGCGCTTGAGAGGCAGGCGCAGTGCCACTGAGCTAAATCTCCAGCCCGGTCAATTTTTTACATGAACAAAGTGCTGAGCGATGAGCCACCTTTAAATGACATGACCATTCTCTTCTGATGTAATTGATACCCATTCTAAAAAGTTTAAGGAACCTTAATTACCTTGCCCTGTGTGGGAAGAATTAAGTGATGAACAGTGTCACATACATAGATACAGAAAAGTTTTCTGTGACTGCTATCTAACTACTAATTCTCAGATTGGTTTCACATAGTATGTATTATTTTCTGCTGCTAACTAGAAAGTGAATATTTATGTCATGAGATAGAGGTTGTGACTCATTTATACAGTGCTTACCAAACATTCTTGAGCCTTTTGGTGCAATCTTCAGTACCACAAAAAAGAAAAAAATTAAAAATATATTTTAAGTCAGAAAAAAAGTGAAGAAGTGATATTTTTTAGTTGACCATAACCATTGATTTGGAAATCAACTTCTTAAAACATTTGAGACTTAATAAACAAAGGCTATGATAATTCTGTCTGATACTTCTGAAGTAGAATTTGCTACATATTGAAAATTCATCCTCCTTAACAAATAGTTTTCAGAAGCCTCTTGTCTTTCTTGATTCCAGCATGTAGCTTCATTTTTGGACACATTGAAGAACTGAGGTCTAATGTAATCTTAATATGTAAAATAGAGAACATGTAGAAACAAAGATATATATCAATAGAGAATCCATTGGAGCAAACACTGAATTTCTTTCACTTGTAGTTTTCTGAAATTTATGCAAAATATAAAACTGAGCAAAGATAAGCCTTCCCTTCCAAAGTTTTGGCTTGGTACATACAGGTGGATCCAGAAACAAATAAAAACCTTTGGGAGTTCGTTAAGATCAGTATCAATCTGAGTTTATGCTTTTACTGTACCCTCCCCAAGTGTGAATTTACCATATTGGTGAAATGCTAGGAATGGCGAAGGTTCATCTAGGTATTAGAATTAAGAACAGTAGGCTTCTCACTTTAATAAATGTCCTCTTGTGCTCAGTATTGCAAGGAAAACAAAGATTAATGGATCTAATCTCTGCTTCTAGGGTTTTACAACCTGGTGAGCTATAAATTAGCTATGAATTTAGGCAAATATGTGAGGCTTTCACAAGGTCCTAGGGCCATGTTGAAAGAGGAAAGCATCCAAGGGAAACAGGCTGAAAAGAAGGGAGATGCATATGTGAATTTCTGGATATCAGCAAATGCTCACTCCCAAAAGCAAGTTGAGGTTATCTCAAATTTAAATCATAACTCACACCCCTTTCTTGTTCCAACTCCATTTCAGTTGCCAGGGTATCAGCTATCTAGTTGTATAAACCAAATTCTTAACGTTTCTTCCTTCTGAGACTGCTTGTTACTATCTTCATAAAGTACACAGAGGATAAAGCTCGATAAGTTCTCTTATCTCCAAGTGATAACAAATTAAGGCAGAAATCTGCAGAATTAATTTTTTTTTGTGAAGAGATGAAGACTGAACAGTTGCGGCCGTGTTGCTGACCTCGGGCAGCAGTCGACTTCACATAGAACCTGGGAGCAGGAAATTCGGAATCGAATCTCTTCTCTCATCCGTCTCCTGGTTTTTGTCTTTGTCAGCAACCTTATCATCAAACACAATGACTAGCAATGTTACCAACAAGACAGATCCACACTCCATGAACTCCCATGTGTTCATTGGAAATCTCAACACTCTTGTAAAGAAATCTGATGTGGAGGCAATCTTCTCGAAGTATGGCAAAATTGTGGGTTCCTCCGTTCATAAGGGCTTTGCCTTTGTCCAGTATGTTAATGAGAGAAATGCCTGGGCTGCTGTAGCAGGAGAGGATGGCAGAATGATTGCTGGCCAGGTTTTAGGTATTAATCTTGCTGCAGAGCCAAAAGTGAACAGAGGAAAAGCAGGTGTGAAACGATCTGCAGCGGAGATGTACGGCTCCTCTTTTGACTTGGACTGTGTCTTTCAACGTGATTATTATGACAGGATGTACAGTTAGCCAGCACGTGTTCCTCCTCCTCCTCTTCCTTCTATCGCTCAGGCTGGAGTGCCCTCAAAATGCCAGCGTGTATCAGGAAACACCTCATGAAGGGGCAAATGCAGCTTCAATTCTAAGAGTGGACAGCGGGGATCTTCCAAGTCTGGAAAGTTGAAAGGTGATGACCTTCAGGCCATTAAGAAGGAGCTGACCCAGATAAAACAAAAAGTGGATTCTTTACCGGAAAGCCTGGAGAAAATTAAAAAGGAACAGAGCAAGCAAGCAGTAGAGGTGAAGAATGGTAAGTCAGAAGAGGAGCAAACCAGCACCTCCCTGAAGAAAGATGAGACTGCTGTGAAGATGGAGTCTGAGGGTGCTGCAGATGACTGCTGAGGAGGGACCTACTGGATGATGACGACAATGAAGATGGGGGGATGACCAGCTGGAGTTGATCAAGGATGATGAAAAAGAGGTGAGGAAGGAGATGACAGAGACCGCGCCAATGGCGAGGATGACTCTTGAGCACGTACAGGTAACCCTTGACTAGAAAATCAACTGGATATGTAGAAGAAAATTTCAGAAGCCCAAGATGCTAATAAAACCTGTTGAATATTAAAAAAAAAAATCTGCAGAATTTTCTAATGAAACACTATTGCAATTATAATCGATGCCCAAAATACAAGCCAAGATTTTTTTTCTTGAATAAATAACATTCTCAGATTTAGAGGAATTTAGGACCCATTTCCCTGTCCTTTGGCTTTTTAGACACATATTTATTACCACTTGCTTAGTTCCTACTTTCTCAGGATAATGAGCACAGGTGGACATTGAATAAATGTTTGCTAAATTGAGTTACCTACCTAGTACTCTCAGTCTTAATCTTGGTGTTCCCTGAAGTCAGGATCTCAGCTCTTCTCCCACTTCATTCACACTCTTGAATCATATCTGAGCTGGCATCTGAAGTAAGAGCAGTATTTTCAGAGACTGCGCTCTTAAACTTGTAAAATCCGATGCCCACAAGTCCCAAAGGTATTGAATAGTATTCTAGTATATCAGGTGGATATTTATAAGTAAGTATCTATTAAATATTATGAGATAATGATATGTAAAGCAGTTGAGTGCCTAGAACATCATAAGTACTCATTAAATGTTAGTTATTACTGTTTTCCCTAATAAGCACTCATCCTCCCACCAAACCTGCCCTTTGTTCTTAGCTGTCTATATTGTGAAAGGCACATAAACCAGACACCTAGGAATCATTTTTGATTTTTCCTCCTTCCTTTTCCTAGCCACTTGGTGCCAAGTCATCAGAATCCACTTCTTCTCTATATCTACTGTGATTCCCTTAATTCAGATCCAGTTCATAGTCTAATTCTGTTTTTGTCTCCTTTGCAAATTATCTCTAGGCATTTCTTTTCCTTTCAATGTTTTTTTTTTCATGGTGAAGCATAATATGCCTGAGGAATAGCTCATAAAACTTAAATGACCAGATTAACAAATAATTGTACAGTGGGCACCCAAAACTATTATAGGTAACCATAGTTCTCTCTTTTCCACTGGTAACCATTGTTAAGTTTTCATCTTGTTACCCTTCAACTTGCAACCATTATAAATCTATTAAGAGATTTTTTTTGTATCAACTTAGTAGAGCTGGAATTATGCTTCTTAGAATTTACTTCCTTGAGTAGTTCTGGGTTAACTTGGCTCTTGCGGCACATTTTGCATGAAACTTAGAAGCAGGAAATTGGATCCATCTTCTTATTCCTGTTGCACAGCAGCAGACACTGTCTAACATTCAAAAATTAGAAGTTTTAGCCATGTGTCATAGCTGCTATACCACCTCAATTCACTGTTGATAGGCAGCAGCCAGCCACGCAGCACCTTCAGTTCCTTCAGCTTCTCCTGGGTTTCTTTGGTTACAAGAACTCCTGGGTCAGGTATGGTTTAGCTGCATGATGTAGGGTGCCAGGTTCTCCATGTCTTTCAGACTGACTCAGGTTCCCATCTGTGTTTTGGGTCCAAACTCATTCTTTTTTTTTTTTTTTTTTTTTTTGGGGATCGAACTCAGGACCTTGTGCTTGCGAGGCAGGCGGCAGGACAGCATAGTCTAACTTCCAAATTTAATTTC
>NW_004624816.1:1441965-1470780 GCF_000247695.1 Heterocephalus glaber
TCTTTTATTTTGCTCTTTACATTTTGGGTGTCTCATATAAAAGAAACCAAGTGATATTTAAGCTTATGTATCTGATTTATTTCACTTAACATTATAGTCTCAAGGTGCATCCATTTTCCTACAAATCACTCAATTCTATCATTCTTTTCTTTTGGTACCAGGGATTGAACTCAGGACCTTGCACTTGCAAGGCAGGCACCGGAACCACTGAGCTAAATCCCTGGCCCTAATTCTATCATTCTTTACGGCAGAGTAGTATTTATTCCATTGTGTGTAAATACTACATTATCTTCATCTGTTGATGGACATAAAGGCTGCTTCCAAGATTTAGCTATTATGAATTGTGCCATTAACATGGGTGTGTGTGCATCACCATAATATGATGTTTTTAACTTTTGGGAAAATAGCTAGAAGGGAAATAGCTGGGTCAAATGGAATTTATTTATTTTTTTAAAAAAATTTTATTTCATTACCGCCTGTCTGCATTTTTGTTTGTTTTTGTTTTGTTTTTTGGGACTGGGGATCGAATTTGGGACTTTGTGCTTGCACGGCAGGCGCCAGAACCCCTGAGCTAAATCCCCAGCCCCCTCAAAGAGAATTTCTAGTTTCAGTTTTTTGAGGAATCTCCAAACTGATTTGCATAATGGTTGTACTAGTTTACATTCCCACAACAAGGTTGAAGGGCTCCTTTTTCCCATTTGATTTTCCTTTCTGTGAAGAATGCTGTTCGTTTTGGGATTGGTATTACCTTAAGTCTGTATCAGTTTTGGAAGTACTGCCATTTTGACTATATTGGTTCTGCTTATCCAGAAACAGGGGATGGCTTTCTATTTTCTGATGTCCTCTGTGATTTTCTTTTTTAGAGCACTATAGTTTTCATTGTAAAGGTCTTTCACTTCCTTAGGTTGATTCCTAAGAATTTAATTTTTCTTGGTGCTGTTGTGTACGGTATTTTTTTCCTAGTTTCTTTCTCAGTGGGCTCCTTATTGGTGTACAGGAACACTATTGAGTTTTATGTGTTGATTTTGTATCCTGCTGCATTACTGAATTTGGCTATTCTAGGGGTCTTCATAGATTTGGGGGGTGTCTTCTGTATGGAAGATCATGTCATCTGCAAATAATAATAATTTGACTTCTCTCTTTCCTATACATATCCCTTTTATTTCTTTTTCTTGCCTAATTGCCCTTGCTAATGTTTTGAGTGCTATGTAGTAGACATCCTTGTCTTGCTCCTGAGGGGCAAGAGGGAAAGCTTTCAGTTTTCTCCATTTAGTATGATGGTAGCAGTAGGTTTATCATAAATGGGTTTTGTCAGATTGAGATATAATCCTTCTATACCTATTTTTAAGTGTTTTTATCATGAAGGGATGTTGTATTTTGTCAAAGGCTTTTTATGCATCTATTGAGATGATCATTTAATTTTTTTCTTCTATTTATATGATATATTACATTTATTGGTTTGTGTATGTTCAACGATCTCTGCGTCCCTGAGATGAAGCCTACTTGGTCATAGTGTATGATTTTTTTGATAGTTTGTTGCATCATTTGCCAGTACTTTATTGAGGATTTTTATAGCTTGATCATTAAAGAGATTGGCCTGTAGTTCTCTTTTTTGGTTGGATCCTTGTCTAGTTTTAGAATCAGGGTAACGGTAGCTTCCAGGAATGACTTTGGGAGTAGTCGTTCCCTTTCAATTTCATTAACATGTTCACAACAGGAGTATGATTTGTATGTCTCACTGCTGGGCAGCTTGTACCACCCAATGAGACTGTCCCATGCCTCCTGAAGAGACAGACATGCATGTACCACCTGTGAGTCAAGCCAGCAGGAACACGTTAAAGAGCTTGACATGTACTGGACTTAGATCTTCCCTGAAGTTTTTGTAGAATTTAGCAGTGAATCCATCTGGACCTGGACTTTCCTTAGTTGGTAGATTTTTTTAATCTTTTTTTTTTTTTTTCTGGTACCAGGAATCAAACTTGCGCTTGCCAGGTAGGCACTGTGCTGCTGAGCTACATCCCTGCCTCCCTCCCTTTTTCCCTAGTACTGGGGATCAAACTTAGGACTTTGTGTTCTCCAGGCAGGCACAGCACCACTGACCTACATCCCCTGCCCTGGTATGTTTTTCTAATTAACGCTTGTTACTGGATTATTTAGGGCTTTTAAATCTTCTTGGTTTAGTTCTGGTAATTCATTCATATGCCTCACTTATCTGTATGTTAAATTCTTTTTCCTTTTTGGAAAGTTTTCTGCTATTATTTCAATAAATGGGTTTTTTATGCCATTTGTACTCTTCTGATTTTTCACTAATTCCAATTAATTTTAGATTACTCTTCTCCGCATCATCTAGCAGCTGTTAGATCAATTTTTCATGCTCTTTTGTTGTTTTTAAGATACAGTGGTGCCTCAGTTCATGAGCACTTTTTTTTTTTCTTTTGGTGCCAGGGATCGAACTCAGGTCCTTGCGCTTTCGAAGCAGGCGGCAGAACCACTGAGCTAAATCCCCGGCCCTGAGCACTTTTGTTTGGAAACAGTTTGGTTCATAAACAGAAGGATTTGGCAAAATTTTGCTTTTGTTTGTTAACTCTACATCGGGTGATGAACACAATTACAGCCATCCTTCCTGAACAGATACAAACATCTTTTCAGGAATCATGGAACAAATTAAGTTCGTGAATTGAAAAACCACTGTATCTCTCCAGTACTGGGGATCAAATTCAGGACCTTGCACTTGCCAGGCAAGCGTGGCGCTGTTGAGCTACATCTCTGGTCCTGTATCTCTCAACAATTGCCCTTCCTTCTGGTTCTGACACTTTGTCCTCACGCTGGTCACTTCCGCTGCTTATGGTTTTAATAGAATTTTTAATCCACTGCATTTCTGTTTGGAGCCTTTTTATGGATTCTAATTATTTTCTCTCTTGGCCATTCCTGTTTTGCATCATTTGATTAGCTCTTCTGGCTTTTTATCAGTCTTCCGTAGACTTTTTTTTCAATTTAGCCCATTATCTGTTTACTTATGCCTTCTGAGAGTTTGCCAAATGCCTTATCTGTTTTGTTAGCCCCTCTGAAAGCATTTTGAATGATTTGGTTGTGTGGCTTTTGGTTCCCTCCTGTTGATGCCCATGGATTAGCTTTGGGGGAGTTTGGTTTTTTTGGAGGAATTTTGTTGCTTTGTCTTCTCATGTTTTTTTTTTTTTTTCACTTTGTTTGTTTTTGTGTCCAAACTTGTGGATTGAAAGTTTTGTGTCTAACGTGGAGACCTCTTTAGTTAATGGCTACTTTTTAGCAGTGTCCTCTGGGCATGGCTAACTATTGGCCTTTGCCTCTGTCCCGGGATCCAACCACCTCCATTTACTTGGGATAGAAGGTTGCAGCACATTTGTCCCAGTACATTGTTCTCCAGGAATGGGCCACAGTATCATTCATGATATTATTACAGATGTGGGCATCTCAAGAAAACCATTTAATACCAACAACTATGATATCTTAGCTATAGTAGTAGAATCAGTATCAGTTATAGCATCAAAGACAAACTGAATACTGACAAACCCTAAGGACCAATAATGTACCATCTTTAACCATAGAAAAAAGATCTATAATTAAAGTATGAATGCTAAAACAAAATAGTGACCTATCATAAATATCTACTAAATGGAACAACTTTACTTCTACCAACAATAGAACAGTATTGAACATTAGCAGAGTAAAGTTAACTAGCTACCCAAAGAGTCCTAAAGCTTAGTTATACTTGTAAAGGGAGAGGGAGTGGAGAACCAGAGAATGAAAAGAGTAAAATTTGAAAAATTAATCAATGGAATATGAGAGAGAGGAGAAAAAAGTGAAGTGGGGGTCCTATTGAGTAAAAGGAAATTAATAATTTTAGAAAACAGTTGCAGGAGAGAAAAAGAAGAAAAAAGAAAAATAGAAAACTAGAGGAAATAAAAGAAAGATCAGAAGAAAGAAAAAAATTAAAAGGAGAAAAGAAAACCTTAACCCCCCCCAAAAAAAACCTGATGAAAGAAAGAAAAAATAATAAATTTAAAAATTAAATAAAGTGAGTCAAAAAGCCTCTAAATTTTTGGTACCGGGGATGGAACTCAGGACCTTGGGCTTGCAAGGCAGGCACCAGAACCACTGAGCTAAATCCCCAGCCAAGCCTCTAAATTTTTGAATGAGTGATTTTTTTCCCAGGATCTGCAGTCTTGGAATCCAGCTAGTCACGATTTTCTCCACCTAACTTTAGGTCCTTTTTGAGGTGCCCTCCCTGCACCAGAAGCCCTTCCAGCTATTCAGGCACAACTCCGGTTCCTGTCCAAGCCAAGACACGTCCCTGCTCACACTGGTAGATGGGAAACACGATCAACCCTCTGGATTCTGCTGGATGTAGTGCACGTTGTGGGGGTTCATGTGGCCTAGAGTTGATAGTCTTGAGGTCTGGTTTCTCCCTACAAAGGACAGGCCCACTCTGGTCTGGCACTGGCCTCCTGTGGTTGTCTCTCACCTCGTCACTATGGGGGGCTGGTAACACTGGAGTTTCTCATGGTGCTGGCCAGGTCCATACTTCTCTGTGAGCCTGCTGGCTCTCGGGCTCACCTTCTCTCCCTGGCTATTGTCCTCATCCGGAGCAGTCAGTTGGTTAGTCTGCACCCGCACTGCTCTGTGCCAAGGGAAAGCAAAATGTACGGCTGGCTTGGCATTGGTGGATGGTCACACCCTCGCGTTGGGGGCTGCTGTGTGCCCAGTGCAGGCCTCCTTGCTTGCACTGTGGGGGGCACCCCTATTTTTTTAACCAAACACGAAATTGAGGGCACTGACCACCCTATCTTACTTTCCTCACTCTCAGTTAACATAACCTCTGCCCCTGTTTTCTGGCACTGGGCTAACCAGTGGTTTCCACCCCTCATCAGGGAATTCTTGTGATTCTTTAATGAAGCCTTAATGTTTTCTGTTTGAAATATTGAGAGGGTTAAAATGACTATTCTTACTGAATAGTTTTCTTTTTGCTTTTGTTGACATTAGTGTGCTGTGATTCATTGTACTTTCAATTGCCTTAATAGTTGAACAAGAATTGAATTTCAAGTATGTTAAGTTCTGTGTTTTTCAACACAACACCAAGAGAAGCTTACTTTGAGGTCAAGAGTACAGAAAGAACTATTATGCAATGTTTGCTTCTCTTTCTATTCAAGTATGAAATATGTAGAATTCAGAGGAAACAATCAGAACACTTGGGAATCAAGTGTCCCTAAGACAAGAAATAAATACAAGAAATGTTCATGAGGTTTTCTGTTCCTTGTTTTTTGGTTACCTATTAAAATGTGTGTTGAGCTCATGGGTCTAGGGTTCTAACAAAATTTAGGTAAAAGCTGATGGAAATAGAAGCCGTCCCAGAACCTGCTCTCCAAGCTCTGATGCCCAGTTCTGCTTGCTCACTTATAGTGTCTTGGATAGCTTCCTCCTTTTATTCAGCCAGGGTGCAGGCTGTTCTAATAGGCGGAAATACTACTTAGTCATCCTTTGGAATTTAGCTCAGAGGTGGAGTCCACAGGGAAGCCTTGGATCTCCGCCCCTGTGTGAGGGTCTAGATCATCCTGGTGCCCTGTACTTTTTTCCTACGTACTAGGAGCAGAGCACATAGTAGGCACCCAGTAAATAGTACATGTCAGTTAAATAAAAGTAGGTGACAGGGTGGTGGCTAGGTGTGTAGCTCAGAGGCAGAGCACTTGATTAGCATGCATGAGGCTTAAGAGTCCAAGAATAAATTCTAAGCATTACAACAAAGAAAAAAATTATTGCATAAAGGTAGCAATAAGTGCCAGGCACATTCACCACTTGATTACTCCTCACTATAACCCTTTAGTTAAATATTAACCCCATTTACAGATATGGAAAAATGAGATTAGAGAAAAAAATAGAGACCCAAAGAAACAGTTAGCATCAGTTAATTTATACTGAACTGGACAGAGCAGTAAACTGAAAATGTGATAAGACTTTAGGTGAGGATAATTAGGGTAGAGGAGTAGCTAGTAAGGTAAGGGTTAGTCTAACAGTGCTTATATGAGAATTTCATCTTCTGCTTTTGGGAAACAGCACAAAGGTCAAAACAATCTCATACCTGATGTTTTTTGAGTAACTAACTCAGTATGCCAGAATACTTTAACCCTTTTGGAACAGCGGAGACAACCTAGGTCACTTAAATGCCAGAGCCGGTGTTTCCTTTCGTCTCTTATTTGCCTGTGGCAGGCAGTTATCTCAGCATTGTATTATTTAATCTCCCATCGGAGAGATTTGATCGGGAATCCATCAGTGGGCTAATGGCATTGTTGTGCGCCTTCTCAACAGCTGTTCCCTTCCCTTGTCCCGGTCACAGGCCTCCTCTTCATTAGGAAGATACATACTTCCCTCTGCCTCTGCACGTGCTCAGCCCCAGGGAGGAAGCTCTGCCCTAGAGCGAGCCATCCATCCCCACCATCTTGTGACTTGGTACTGTCAGCTGGGCCAGTTTATGCTCATCAGGTCTTTAGCTGGAGTTTTTTGTGAAAGTGGATTTACTCTTTTCTATGGCCTTGGGTCCTGGAAGCATGAAGATTGCAATGTCTTCTCCATCTTCTCCAACTTGTTAATCTAATCGGACAGAGAAGGAGGGCAGAGATAACCCTAAGATAATCTGGCCCCTGATAACATTTCCTGAGCCCTGCTGAAGCTGTGCCTGAGGCTTTCCGCCCTTGTGCTTTTCATCAGTTTGAGTCTGGAAAGTCCTGTTTCAGTTTAAGCCTTTTTAGATTGAGAGTTTTGTCACTTGCAATCAATGGAATTCAGACCAACATAGG
The DNA here is from genome assembly GCF_000247695.1 of Heterocephalus glaber. The sequence continues at coordinate 1,448,793 of NW_004624816.1, forward strand.
ATATGAAAGGCGTGGGACATATTTCCACCCCACCCCTTTTCTGTTTAAGCCATTCCATGGGGCTTTTAGGATAACTGTGTTGTCTGGGCCTGAGAATGCACACTGTTAGAATATAATAAGGCAGCTAGGCTTTTCAAAGCAGATATTGAGGCTTGGGAATCTGGGCTTCTAAAACTTTCTCAGTAATTTGTAGAATAATTGTAAGAAACTCAATTTATTAATATCTCTCTCCTCAGTTTTTTCTATCAAAAGTGAGGGTGAAAGTTGCCACATCACTTAGAAAGGAGGGAGTACCTAGCACTTCGGTATTATCTTCCAGCGTGACAACACTTCACCGGGTACATCTGTGGCTTTCGTGTCTCTCAGTCACTAGATCTCCTTACCAATAGTGAAGAGGGTAGATGCAGGTGTTTCCTACTTTGGGAGACTACAGAGGAAGGAGATTTGTGTTCCAGAGCTCAGGAGAACGTAGGTAGGGACCCGCCCTCACTGTACCAGTAACTGCATGTCCAAGAGGTAGACATGCTTCCTGTCTTCTTGTTCCGTCCATTGCAAAATGAGATCTTTCCACTTAAACCTTTCAAAACCCATCATGATCCTTCCAGTATTGCTCTTTCTAAAATCTGCTTAGCTGTTTTTATATTTACCTAGCTGTAGGAAGAAAAATCTGTAAGTTTATATAGCTTAATTTTAAAAATGAAGGAGTGGCCTCTCAGAGACATTAAGGAAAATGAAATCAAGCTGGAAGAGATATAAACTATTTCATTTATTTCCATTCCTAAAATTGAATGTGAATTTTTTGGTTGGTTTGTTATTTAAAATAGGTTTTTGCAAAATAATCTCAGAAAATATACTGTATTTGTTAAATACATGCAAACTATTAGTGAAGATCCCATTAAATCCTCTGACTGAACAACCTGTCACCTCTTTTCGAAGCACTTTTGATGACTTTTATGGTTTCTATAATTGCAAAGAACAAAGAAAACATCTTTTGACAAGTGTTGAATTTTTATTTGAATGATCCAAAATACACTTGCCTACTTCTTTACAGATTCATGGATTGATTGGCTTTTTAGGGCTTCTCACATAGTATACTTAGTTGTACAAGCTTTTCCTAATTCCAAAGGCCCCTTTCCTTGCCTGCAATCTATTATAATTCAGTAAAGTACGTGCTAGACAGTAAGGAGAATGAACTCAAGAACCTTAACTTCCTAAATAGTTCTATGGTATACTAATATGTGTCAATATGGTCTTTATCTTAAGTATTAAGGACTGGAATCCAGGAAAACAAACTGGTGGAACACTGGAATGAAAGACATAAAGCTGAGCAGAACTGCATGTGGCAGGTCGGCACATTAATTCTGAAAGCCAAACAACACCTAGAATGACAGGTTCAGATTTCTTTTTCAGGAAATTGGTGCTAATTAGACATAGATTTTCAATTCGCCTGAATTTCTTTATTCGACTTGTGAATTATTAAGGTTTCTTCGCTGCTCCCTTTTCAAAGTCTTACTTTGAAGTGATTTAACTGCTTTTTAGTACCAAGCTCTGAAAGAGGTGAAACTAAAATCTGATCAGTAACAATTTAAATAAGATAATTGGAAAATTTTCCAAGTCGCTGAATGAAGTAAGGTTTGGAGATAATGGTGGACTTCAATGATGAAGATCCATTTTTTCCTTTGAAGGGAGACTTCAGAGGTTTTGTTGTTTGTTTGTTTGTTTTGGTTTGGTTGGTTTTCTTTGAGGGACAAAAGAAAATGGCTAAATAGGCTATAACAGAAACTTTTAAGGATGAATTCAACTTTACCAAAAAAGATTTTCCCTTTTCCCAGTTAGCGTGTTAAGCATAAAGCTGCAGCAGCTCTCCACTGGTTCCCTGCACTATTTTACAGCATAGCCGTAGATGTGAGGACGCACCAGTACCCAGGACAGTGGGGCTTGCAGGTGCTGCAGCCTCAGCTTGGAGAAGCCACCCCGCTCCACGGTCTTCCAGCTCTCCCTGGTCAGGCTGCAGCCGTCAAACACAAGGTTCCAGGAAGGATCAAAGACCTGTTGCCAGAAGTAATTCCACGTTGAACGCTCTGCTGCCACGTGCTCCAGGAAATAGAAAGCCCCTCCCTGAGAAAGAAAGAAAAAAGCTTTCAAGGATTTTGGTTTGGAGAAAACAGATTTATAAGCTGACTGAAGCCACCGATGTCAGTGGCCCCAGAGACCAACTTTATGAGAAGACATGGATAAACTAAAATTTGGTAAGACATGTTTTGGTCAGTAGTTTCAACTTCTGTCAAATATTATACAGAGCTGACAACGTAAAGCAATTAACATGTATTTTCTAGTCATAAGAATAATGCATAATATCTAAAACTGTTTGTTTGTTTGTTTGGAGACAGAGTCTCACTACGAAGTTCTGGCTGGCCTTGAATTCACTATGTAGCCCAGACTGCCCTTGAATTCACAGCAATTCTCCTGCCTCGGCTTCCAAGTGCTGGGATTATATAGGCACATACCACCGGGCCCAGCTACAGTAGCTAAAATTTAAAGCACTCACTGCATGCCAACTGTTATCCTTAATGCTTCTATGATAACTGAGTTAATCCTCTCAACAATGCTATTTGGTAAGTTACTAGTACCATCACTGGTCATAAAATGAGTAACTTGCCCAAGGGAACAAGGCTAATAAATGTTAGAAGCAGGCTTTGAGCCTAAGCAGTCTGGCTCTACAAGCTGGCAGTATTGCTTCAGCAATATATACCTATTTTAGAAGATTCAGAAAATACAGAAGTTTGAGAAGAAAAACAATGAGCTACTATTCCATCACTAGAGAGAACTACTGTCAAGATTTAGTGTGCATGTGGATTTGTGTATTTACCTTAAGATTTGAACTATAATAGACAGTGCTTTCCAACCTTATCTATTTTACCTATGTATTTGAATATTATTCTAAAACATGATCTAAAAATCTTCACACATTTCATACCACTGAAGGTGCCATAGCTTATTTAACCATTTTCATTCTCATTTAGGTCCTTCCTGATTTTTCATACTAAATACTGTCATAGTGAACATTCTTACATATTATAACCATCTTGATAAATATCTCTGGTTACTGCCAAACAAGTAATTCTGATTAAAAAAAATAATAAAACTGCTGAGCCAGTGGTATGTGCCTTTTTAAAATTATTGGTATAGGGCCGGGGATTTAGCTCAGCAGTTCCACCGCCTGTCCCAAAAGCCAAAGGACTTCGAGCCCCGGTACCCCCGCCCCCCGCAAAAAAAAGTAAAATCATTGGTATAAATTCTCAAATTATCCACTGGAGAAGCTGCATCACATTTATACTCAAGCCAGCAATGCATGTAAATATGCATTTCCCATAACCGGTTACTCACCACTTTAAAAAAAACTTTGCCAATTTGATGGACAAGATGACATTTTGTTTGTTTGTTTGTTTATTGGTACTAAAGATTGAACCCAGGACCTTCTCACTAAGCTACATCTTCAGCCTGTTTTTAATTTTTTTTTTAAGTTCTAAGACAAGGCCTTTCTCTAACCAAAAATTACTCGGGTTGGGCTCCAGGTTGCAGCCCTCCTGCCTCAGCCTCCTAGGGTGCCGGGATCACAGGTGTGCACCACCATGCCCAGCTTTAATATTCTTAATTAGGTATAAAGCCTTTAGATTGAGCTTATTGGTTAATGGGATTTTTTTCTTCCTTGATTCACGTGTTGATATCTTTTGTTATTTTTCTCTTAGATGTATTGGCTTTTTCCTTACTGATTTTATTATAATAAGACTATACTACAAATCTTTTCCCAGTTTACTGTTTACCATTTGGTTGCTTTTTTTTTTTTTTTTTGGTACCGGGGATCGAACTCGGGTCCTTGCGCTTGCGCAGCAGCGGCGAAACCGCTGAGCTAAATCCCCAGCCCTTTTAAACCTTTAATTCCCCTGCAGAATGTCCTCAGGCAGTGCCTCATAAGCCTATAGAGAAGCACCATAGAGTTCTAGCAGGAGAGTCGGAATCCACACCAAGCACTCCCTTGACCAAATAGCTGTGTTTTATACTTTTGTACCATTTTCATAAATATGTATATGATAAATGAAAATGTTGATTTATCTAAAAACATTATTGAGTTCATGGTGAGATTTTGTCATTAGGTATTTTATTCAACCTGTGATGCTAAGTGTAAATTATTGCCGTGTGGGAATAAGCGCCTGCTGCTTCCATCTGGGATAGTCTGCCTGGGTCAAGTACTGGCACCACAGACGCTGTGGCATACTATTGGAAGGTCTTCAGAGGTCTTACCTACCTCTGCAGGAAGTAGGGAAAAAGGGATCTGGCTGTCACCTCCAAAGATTGTGGAGACCGTCACACTCATCACAACCCTACTTGGCTGACGCAGGGTGTTTAGAGCAGTATTCAAGTTAAGTGATGGAGTTTCCCCAGGTTATGTGGGTAAATGTAAGTGAGGCCTGTGTTCAGGAATAGAAAACTTGGAATTTCCTGATTTAAAAAAACAAAAAGGACTGTTAGTATATGGCAAAAGATGAGTTAGAGGAGGAGACATAGGCTTAGACAGGTCGGTTTTGCCCTCTGGGTTATATGCACTGAACTAGAGATGTTGGAGCCTGCTAGCAGACTGACGGTTTGGGAGTGAGAAGAGAGATTTGAGGTAAACATTTAGGGTTTGGACTCTGTGTCTGTGTGGTAATTGAAAACACTGGCAGGTTCATGACACTGCCTGCAAGTATAGATAAAGGAGAGCCTAGAAGCTCCAGTGTCTAGGAAATGGTAGAAGAGATCAGCCTGAAAAGGTAGAAATGGTCAGAGATGAGAAGCTCCAGTAAAAGCATGTGGTACAGCAGCAGAATGTTTTCATTTAAGAATCAGACCTATTAGCTGTGTAACTTTAGGCAAGTTTGTCAACTTCTGAGACTGTTGCCTTGTCCCTGTGTGACGATAATAAATATCTGCTTTAAAGAACTGTCGTGAGGTTTGTGTAATAACGCTCCGGCTTCCACACCGTAGAGAATAGTGCCACTGAGCTAAATCCCTGGCCCCTTACAAAAGCTTTATCTCTACTTTTTTCTTCTATTCTCTTTTTTTTTTTTTTCTTGTCCTTTCCTCCTCCTTGCCAGTTTTATTTTCTAATAGAGAGAGTTCCTCAATAAGAAAAGGACTTGAAGATAGGGTTATATAATGCCTCTAAACCTGTCTTTGGCTCTAGGGTAAGCCGTTATCAATCAGTAAATAAGAATAATGTATTCTTACACTCAGATGCTGAGTTTCTGTGTCCTAATCCTGAGAACTCACTGGCACACTAGTTGATGTTTGGCACTTTCTACAGAAGATCTAAAAGAATGCCTGAAGAAACAATTAGAATTGTGTTTTTCAAGGTACAGAATTTTTAAATTGATATATCTGCTTTTTTTGAGTTAATTTGGTTAGTACATGGACAGTGCCTATGAAATATAAAAGAATGGCAGATGCTGTTTCCCTTTTTAAAATTAACCAATGCTCTTGCGCCGCCTTGAAAGCCAAGGTCATGAGTTCGATCCCCGGTACCAACAAAGCTTTTGTAAATAAGGAGGGGAAGAAGAGTTGTAGGGCGAGGAGCGGAATGGAAGAAAAAGAAGCAAGATATATCATGTACAGGTACAAATTCCTTACGATGAGTATGGTGGGGACTGCGTGGGCATAAGGGATCTGCTAACCCCCCACCCTGCACTCACCGGCCTCAGCACTCTGCGCACCTCGCGGAGGATCTGCTCCTGGTTCTGCACGGAGCACAGCACGAGGGTGCAGACCACCACATCCATAGCGCCGTCGGCCACCTGGTGCATGTTCTCACCCACGCCCACCATGAAGCGCTCAAACTGTAGGTGTCGATTCTCAGCGATGCTCTTGAACAAGTACTTCTCAAAATTGGGGTTGGGGTCAATACAGGTCACCCTGCACTCGGGTGGGTAGAACTTGAAGTTGGCCCCAGTGCCACAGCCCAGCTCCAGCAGGGAGAGCTTCCCGGAGGGGCCCACAAACTCCTGCAGGTTGCTGAAGAGCTCCCGCTTCTTGCTTGCCATTTGTTTGTTGTATATCACAGTGAACCTCGACAAGAAGCAGGGAAACCATATTTTGCAAATCCACTTCCACAAGCCCAGAAAATTCAGCAGGTACATGGGAAATAACAGGATGTAGATGACTAGCTGAAGGACAAAGATAACGAACGCCATCTCTGAGAGCGAGAGCGGAGAAAAAAAACAGCAACAGTTGGTGAAGGCGCTCTTTTGATGACAGGAAGCAGGCTGCTCCTGGCCGCCCTCCAGAGCCAATCAGCTGCAGTCAGGACTTGCAGGGCTGGAAGAGCGCGGCTTCTGGGGCGGACGCCGCTTTGGCAGAAGTTGGCTAGCCTTGTACGTTGTTTAGTGAGATGGGAATGTTCCCAGCTTTTCCCTCCGAAGAAGGTTGCTTACAACCCCTTATTCCAGATCTGCTTCCCTTTCTCTTTTGCTGATTTCCTGCTGGAGTTTTCTTTTGTGTACTTTGCACCCCACCCTGATTCCTCTAACTCTTTACAAAGGAAACAGTCTGTGAGTGGAGCCTGGTTAAGGCACAACAGAAGACCAAAGCCAAGGCCCCTTTACCACAATCCCAGCCCCACTATTTCCCCTGTCACACCTCCCCCGCCCTCTTCCAGCCCTGTTTTTTAAAAAGAAGGGAAAGGACATGCTTTGCCAACCACAGCCAGCAAGAATTCTTCCTTTTACATTCCAGGCCAAGGCTCTCCGATTTTAATGCAGGCGTGTTGTTAAATCACTGTTTGGGGCTGCCTGTCTCTTAGTCTATGTGCTGCCAAAGCGAGCACATGGGGCTGCCTGACTATATAAAGAATAAGTCTCTGTCTTTAAATTGTGTTTGACTACTGCATTGCTCAGCTAATTTAGAAAAATACAGTCCTGCTGGGTGTGGTTGCATACACCTGTCATTCCAGCACTTGGGAGGCTGAGACAGGGAGATCGGCTTGAGTTTGAGGCCAGCCTGAACTACACAGGAAGACCCTGCCTCAAAAATATTTTTTTTCTCAGAATATTCACATTTGGAGGCCCAAGGATTCAGAAAATAGTTGCAAGCATCTGTTTTTAACAAGAAAACCTACATTTTAGGATAGTTAGAAAACAGAGAAATTTTTTTAAAACATCAGTAACATTTATCTTTTTAAACTGGGTGGCAGATGCAGGGACCATTCTGTTGTTTCAGTATTTGTTTTACCCTACACAGCTTACATATTTTATTTTATTGATTACCCCTTACTACTACTTTTTTTTCCCTTGAAGTTTTAGGGGTCAAACCCCAGGGCTTTTTGGATGCTAAGCAAGTTCTCTATCACTGAGCTACACCCCTCCCCAGCCTTTTTTATTTTTTATTTTGAGATGATCTGATTAAGTAACAACCTTGAACTTGCCTCAGCCTCCTGAGTAGCTGGGATTACAGGTGTACATCATTCACCCAGCTCCAACTCCAGTCACTTGTGTGGTTTGAGACAGGGTCTCGCTGTGTAGTTCCTGCCTCAGCCTCCCAAGAGCTGGGATTACAGGTGTGTGCCACCATGCCTGGCTCATTTGTTTTTACAAGACAGTTTCTGCCAGGGTCGATAATTTCCTGATCCACAAGTGATATAATTACCTACCCCTTTGTAATTTTTTTTAAATTTTATTTTATTAGGACTTGTTTGCAGTGTAGGAAGTTTACAGTCATCTAAAGGAGGAGTAAGTATAGCTATGTGTGGTGGCGCACATCTGTAATCCCAGCACTCAGGAGGCTGAAGCAGGAGGATTGGATACAAGTTCGAGGCCAACCTGGGCTATATACTGAGCTCAAGGCCAGCCTGAACTGCATAGCGAAACTGGCAAAAATAAATAAATAAATAAATAAAATAGTTCATGAGGTGCATGTACATAACACAGCTGGTTTGTTTTTAAGTCCCCTTCCCTTTCCCACCCACCCCCTCCCTCCATCTCTAAATCTGCTTTCCTCATTTTCATTGTTGTTACTTTTTTATTTATTTATTTATTTATTTATTTTGGTATGGGGATCGAACTCAGGACCTTGCGCTTGCGAGGCAGGCAGTGGAACCACTGAGCTAAATTCCTCTGTTGTTACTATTTTAAATTCTTGTTTATGACATATAATGCCTACATTCATTGTGTGTATTTGGTTCATGTAAGTGACACATCTTAAATCTTTTTTAAAATTAAGTTTATTGGTACATTTTCGGTATACAATACAGTTACATTCATCATTGGGATCTTGTACCTTTACATGATGTATCTTGGTTCTTATTTTTTCCCCATTTCCCTGCCCTCCCTTCACCCCCTCCACCCTTCCCTATTTACAAAGACTTTATTTCCATTTTTTCACTTTCTCATATTAATTCTTTTCCCTTCTTTCCTTTCGCCTGCCCCTCCCACTTCCCCGTTCCTTTAGACCTTTACTTCCTATTTCACATTATCATTTATACCATTTGAACCTTATTTACACTTTTAGTTTTTAACACCAGAGAAACTATTCAGTATTTACACATGGACACATCTTAAATCTTTTTTACTTCTTTTTTTCCCTCCTTGCTTCCCTTGCCCTCATTCTCCTGGACCCCTTCCCATTTGCAAAAGAACTATCTCCTTGTTTCCTCCTGTCTTTTATTTTGCTCTTTATTTGTACTTTGCCTTACTCAATAGAGATAACATATGGTATTTAAGTTTGCATACCTGATTTATCTATTTTATATAGATAAAATATGTTAATATGCAAAATATATATCCTATTATATATTATAAAATATATAAATATATGTTTGTATGTCTGTTTTACCTATTTTATCTTCCAGTAAGTTCGTTGTTTTTGGTATTTGTTTTTTTGTTTTTTGAGGGGGTAACAGGGATCAAACTCAGGACCTTGCGCTTTCGAGGCAGGCGGCAGCACCACTGAGCTAAATCCCTGGCCCCATTGTTTCTGTTTTAATGTTTAGATCTTTGATCCATTTTTGTTTTAGTTTAGTACATGGTGAGAGAGATGAGTCTGGCTTCAATCTGCAAATAGGTAGCCAGTTTTCCCAGCATCATTTGTTGAATAGGCTCTCTTTCCTTCAAGACGTTTTTGGCCCCTTTGTCAAAGATCAAATGAGCATAATGTGTCTGAGGATGTTTCTGTATCCTCTGTACTGTTCCATTGATCTACATGTCTGTTTTTGTGCCAGTACCATGCTGTTTTTATCATTCTTACTTTGTAGTATAACTTGATGTCAGGTATTGTGATGCCTCCTGCTTTGCTTTTGTTGCCCAGGATTGCTTTTCCTAATCTGGGCCTCTTCTGGTTCCATATAAATTTTTAAGATTGCTTTCTCTAGTTCTGTGAGGAATTCTGTTAGTATTTTGATTGACAGTGGGTTGAATCTTTGTATCAGTTTTGGAAATATGGCCATTTTGACAATATTGGTTCTGCCTATCCAGGAACAGGGATATCTTTCCATTTTCTGATGTCCTCTTCAACATCCTCCTTCAGGGTTCTGTAGTTTTCTTTGTAGAAGTCATCTACTTTCTTGGTTAAGTTAATTTTTAGGTATTCTATTTTTCTTGATGCTGTATTGAATGGTATTTCTTCCCTAATTTCTTTGTCATTGAGTTCATTACTAGTATACATGAATGTTATTGATTTTTGTGTGTTGCCTTTGCATCTTGTTACATTGATGAAATAGGTTATCCTAATAGTTTTTGATGGATGTTATGGCTTGTGTTTAGATGTTCCCCTAACGCCTCATGTGATCATAGGTGGGAATTTTTCAGAGGTGGCTGGATCTAGAGTGTGTGACACTGCAGTTAATACATGATGCAATGCTAGGTCCAAGGGCACTAGGGTTAAGGGTGTGAGTGCTACTGCCCTAATTAGTCTGAATAAGATTAAAGGGATGCTAGTAAGGCCCCTTGTTGCTTTGCTACCTTCTGCCCACCATGAGCGGTTTCTCTTCTGTGACGCCTGTTTGCCATGCCTCCCTGCCTTGGAGCCACCAATTATGAACTGAAACCTCTACAAACTGTGAACCAGATAAACCTTTCCCCCTTTAACTTTGGGTGTTGGGTATTTTGTCTCGGCGATGAGAAAAGTAACCAAGACAGAATTTGGTACCAGAGAAGTGAAGTAATTGCTGTGATTATACCTGACCATGTGTTTCAGAAGCCTTTGGGACTGGTTTGTGGGAAGAGTTTGGAAAGGTTTGGAGATGCTGGCTCAAAAAGTAGAGTGGGAACACCTTAGGCTGTACTTGGTGGGAGATTCTGGTTAGAGCTCAGAAGACCAGAATGCTGACAGAAATGATGCCAGTATAGACCAGGCTTGGGAGGTTTCTGCTGGGAAGAAGGACTATTGGACTCCAACACTGGCTGTTGGACTCCAAACAGTGTATGTTATGGCTTGGCAGAAAGTTTGTCTGCGTTTTGCTCATGTCCAGAGATTTTGCCTGAAATTGGGATTAAGGGTGGCAGACTTAATCCTGCAGAAGAAATTTCAAGGCAGTCTACTGTTGAGGTGGTGTCATGGCTACTGTTGGGGGCTTTTAGCCACATTTATGTTGAGAATCAAGAGCAAAGAGCACAGTGGAATGATATAGAACATTTTGAGGTTGGGCAGAAAGGAAGCTCCAATAAAGCTGTGAATTGCAAAGACAGATGGAGCAGAGGAAAACTTGATTGCTGAGAAGGAACAGAATAGAAAAGATGGCCTGAGGGCATCACAAGAAGCAGAAAGACTCTATCCTTTGCAGCCTCAAAATTGCAAAAGTGAAAGATTTTCCTTTGAGAAGAGAGCCCCAGAGCACAATGAATGGTGCTCAGCTTAGGGAAGTTGTTCCTTGGGATTTTGTTCATAGGCACTGGACCCCTACAGCTAAGAGAGAAGGAAGACTGGCTACTCCTGCTCCAGCCGGCAGCAGACCTTGGCATCATCCATGCGGTGCTGGTTTTAGGTGCATGCAGAATGCAAGAGTTGTAGGGTCAGGAAGGCTTCCGCTCAGATTCGAGAAGGCCTGGGAGGCCAGGCAGTGTGACCCTGAGAGGGCAATGTGTGCAGCTGTGTGTGTGAAGCCAAAGGTGCAGTGAAGACCCCAGAAGGTTAGAGAAGCCAGGAACATGGACCAACCAAGGAAAGCTGAAAGGAATGAGGAAAGACACAGGCAGTGCTGTAGGGGTGGGGCTCTTTCGAGTTCACAGCTTGCCCCAGATAGCCAGGGGTGCCGGAAGTGGAACTGTGGGATTTAATGTTTGCCCTGCTGGATTTTGGTGTTACTTTGCTCCCAATTCCTTGGTATCCTCCTGTCTGTACCTTTTGGAATGGAGATGTCTCTCTTGTGCCACTGAACGTTGGACGTGTTTGACTTTCTTTGCACTTGCACAGGGGCTGCAGCTAAGAGTTTGCCTTGAGTCTCAGAGGAGACTTGGGACTTGGACTTTTCAGCAGTGCTGAGACTGTTCGGACTTCGGCGACTCTTAGAGACGGGCTAAGTGCTTTTTTGCACAAATGGATAGACATTAGTTTTGGGGGGCTGGGGTGGAATGTTGTGGCTGTGTTCAGAGGTCCCCCCAAAGCCTCAAGTGATCGATCATAGGTGGTGATTTTTCAGAGGTGGCTGGATCTAGAGTGTGTGACATTGCAATTGATTCATGGTGCAATGGTAAGCTCAAAGACACTAGGATTAAGGGTGTGAGTGCTACTTGCCCTAAGTGGTCTGAATAAGATAAAAGGAGCAGGGGCTGGGGATTTGGCTCAGTGGTTCTGCTGCCTGCCTAGCAAGCAAAAGGTCCCGAGTTTGATCCCTAGAACCAAAGAAGAAAAAGATAAAAGGGGCAGCTCCTTGTTGCTTTGCTACCTTTTGCCCATCATGAACTGTTTCTTCTCTGTGACATCTGCCTCCCATGCCACCCTGCCTTGGAGCCACCAATTATGAACTGAAACCTCTACAATCTGTGAACCAAATAAACCTTTCCTCCTTTAACTTTGGGCATTGGGTATGTTGTCTCAGCAACAAGAAAATAACTAAGACAATGGAATTCTTGGGTCTTTTACTTAGAGGATAATATCATGTACCAATAATGATAATTTGACTTCTTCCTTTCCTGTGTGTATCCCCTTTCCTTCTTCTTTTGCCTGATTGTTCTGGTTAACGTTTGAAGTACAGTATTGAACAGAAGCAGTAATACTGAGCATCCTTGTCTTGTTGCTGATTTTAGAGGGAAAACTTTCAATTTTTCCCCACTTTATATGATGTTGGCCATTGGTTTGTCATAAATAGCTTTTATCAGATTCAGGTAAAGTCCTTCTAAACCTACTTTCTTCAAAGGTTTTATCATGAGGGCAACCCATTTGGGAACCTTCCTATCTTTCCAGAGCTTTTTTTTTTTTTTTTTGGTACCAGAGATGGAACTCAGGACCTTGTCAAGAGCCATTCTTATTCCCTACTCTTTACAGATTGTAAACATGCTGTGAGGCTGAGAGGCTGTGGGTGCTTGGAGGAGGAATGGGGTGGGGTGGGGGACAGACTCCATAAGATGTGGAGCCCTACAAGTTCGTTGGCTCATTCATTTTTTCTTTCTTTCCTTCTTTCCTTCTTTCTTTTGTACCAGGAATCAAACTCAGGACCTTGCGCTTATGAGGCAGGTGTGGTGCCACTGAGCTAAATCCCTGGCCCAAGTTCTTTCTTAAATCACAGTAATGGAGTTTAAGGGCCACCCGAGAAGCATCATCAAGCTGTTTTGCGAATAGAGATAATTTAAGCCAAAGGAGAAGTAATCTCTCCTGATTTTTGGAAACATATTGTATTAATTTTTTCTCCCTTAAAATTGATAATATTTCTATTTAATTGGATAGAAATATGCTAGAATCATGAAATGCAAGAGGTGATTATTAGGGTGATATCCAGTTGTTGGAAATTTCCGTCAGTTTAATTTTGACAAAATTCAAAGAACAGGAACCAATTGCAGTAACATAATGTCATAATTGCTAGAATAATGAATAAAATAGAGATATACATGTAAAAAAGTTTTTATCATGAAAAGGTGTTGGCTTTTGTCAAAAGCCTTTTCTGGATTTATTGATATGATCACATGGCTTTTGTTCTTGCTTCAGTTTATGTAGTGTGGGGCTGGAGATTTAGCTCAGTGATTTCACCGCCTGCTGTGCAAGCACAAGGACCCGAGTTCCATCCCCGGTACCAAAAAAAAAAAAAAATTCCACTCCTGCTGTTTATGTAGTGGGTTACATTTATCAATTTGCATATGTTGGACTATTCCTGCAGCTCTGGGATAAAACCTATTTGATGTATGATCCTTTTGAGAATGAGTTGCATTCTATTTGCCAATATCTTGTTGAAGATTTTTGTGTCTTTGTTCATTAAGGAAATTGGCCTGTAGTTTTCTTTTTTAGTTGAATCTTTGTCTGGTTTTGGGATCAGAATGATGCTGGCTTCTAGAAATAAGTTTGGAAACACTACTTCCCTTTCAATTTCATTGACGAGTTTGAGGGGTATTGGTCTTATATTGACCTTAAAAGTTTTGTAGAATTCAACAGTGAGTGCTCACTTTGGCAGCACATATACTAAAATTGGAATTCAACAGTGAATCCATCAAGTCCTGGACTTTTTCAGTTGGTAGGGTTTTTTTTTTAATTATTACTTTTCAACTTCATTGCTTGCCATTAGGTTCTTCAATATTTTTATGTTCTCTTAACCAGTTTTGATAATTCATAAGAGTCTAGGAATTTGTCCATTTCTTCAAGATTTTCCAATTTGTTGGAATACAGCTTTCATAGAAGGTACTAAATAGGGCTGGGGATTTAGCTCAGTGGTTCCGCCACCTGCCTTGCAAGTGCAAGGTCCCGAGTTTGATCCCTGGTAACAACAACAACAAAAAAAGGTAATAAATATATTCTGGATTTCAATTGTGTAGGTTGGGTTGTATTGATAATTGATTGCAAACTAGTTCCAATGATGTGGGTCTTTTCTCTCTTGGTAAGTTTGGCTATGGGTTTATCTAGTTTGTCCATTCTTTCGATGAACTAGCTCTGTGATTTGCTGATTCTTTGTATTTTATTTTAGTCTCAATTTTATTAATTTCTACACTGATCTGTGATTTCCTTAATTTTGGTTTGGGCTTGGTTTGATTTTGCTTCTCAAGTATCTTGAGGTTTCTCATTAGGTTATTTATTTGAACTTGCTCTAGTTTCCTAATATGAGCATTGATTATGGTGAACTTCCTCTTAGGACTGCTTTCATTGTATCCCATACGTTCTGGGGTGTTGCACTGCCATTGTCATTTGCTTTCAGAAATTGTTTAATTTTTTCTTTGACGATTGGGTGTTCAGGAGTGTGTTACTGAGTTTCTAAGTGCCTCTAAATTTTCTGTTTGGTTTTTTTTTCCTGTGGTTAATTTCTATTATCACTGCACAGTGGTCTGGTACTAAATATGGGGTGATTTCAATTCTTTTATATTTACTAAGCAGGCTCTGTGGACTAGTATGTGATCTATTTTAGAGAAAGTTCCAGGTGCTGCAGAGAAGAGTACATACTCTGTTGTAGCAGGGTGAAACACTCTTTAGATATCTGCTAAGTGTCTGTGTCCAAGGATGTGGTTTGGCTCTGGTATTTCTTTATTGATACTTTGTTTAGTTGACCTGTCTCTTTGCCAAAGTGGTGTATTGAGATCACCCACTGTATTAGTTAGTGTTTACTATAGAAACAGATATAATACAAGATATACAAATACATAAGAATTTTCACGTTGGCTTATGATGGCCGCCCACAGACTCAGGTGTGGAAGGGTGCAAAGGGCTGCCTGTGCACTGGAGAGCCAAAGGGCCTAGGTGAAGGCCTGAGCCTTCTTTGTTGTATCCCATGTGAGTCTGTATCAGGAGGCCAGAGTCTGCTGCAGAAGCCAAGAGATGATGTCCAAGGTGAAAGCGAAGACGGGAGCTTCTCCTTCCTTTTTTGTTTCCTTTTTATAGCGTTCTGGTGATAATCCTCCCTAGGATGGGGCTTCCACACCCAGAACTATGCTGAGCTAATTTAGTTGGGCATTATTCACTCAAATTGACGCAATCAACTACCATACCCACTATGACTGTGTTAGTATTTATCTGATCGTTTCTGTTCAGTAGTATTTGTTTTATGAAAATAGGTGCTTCAATATTTGGTGCATATATATTTACCAGCATTATCTCTTCTTGTTGGATTGTTCCCCTCACTGTGTGTAATGCCTTCTTTGTCTCTTCTGATCAGTTTTAGCTTGAATTTACTTTGCCTGAGATTAGAATTACTACCCCTGCTTGTTTTCAGGGTCCTGGCCCATGAAATATTGTTTTTCATCCTTTAACTTTAGTGTTCTTCTTTTTGAGTAGATGAGTTGAATGCAACAGACTGTTGGGAGCTGGGTTTTGATACAGCCTGCCAGTCTGTGTCTTAATTGGAGAGTTGAGGCCATTAATGTTGAGAGTTATTACTGAGGTATTGATTACTTTCTCACATTTTGCTCTTTTCTGCCGTTGACTTTTTTCCTTTTTAATATATTAGCCATGCTTAATATATTCATTCCATCTATTTTGGTTTGGGCTCTGTTCATTTCATTGTTTCTGTCTAGATTATTCTTGAATATTTTCTGAAGTGTTAGTTTGGTATTCATAAATCTCTTGAGATTACCCTTTTTTCATGAAATGTCCTTATTCATCTATTTTGAAGGAAATTTTTGCTGGGTATGTTAATCTGGGTTGGAAGTTGTTTGCTTTTAGGGCTTCACTCCAAGCTCTTTGCCCTGTAAAGTTTGTATTGGGAAGTCTGTTGTCATTCTAATGGGTTTACCTTTATATGTCACACACACACACACACACACACACACACACACACACACACACACACACGCCCCGTGTTTGGAAGGAGCTGTGTGAGGGCGAGTCCTGTACAGCTCTCCCCAGGGTGCAGTCTGTTCCCTCCCTCGGACTCTTTGGAGGGCTGCCTACGGGCTGCTGGGCGGAGGCTGGAGCGTGCAGACCGCTCTGCTGGCCCTGTTTTTCCTTTCTCCCTCCTCCCCGATTGAGTTCTTAGCTTCGGATCTATGTCTCTCCAATTCCTTCTCTTATTCAGGGTGCAAGACCCTCTACTACAGGATACCTGCGGTTTCAGTGGATCCTCTTTGAGCACTTCTGACACAGCTCCTCTAGGTAGCCATGTCGAAAGTCCTTTCACTTTGCAGTTTAAAGCTATAAATACCCTGGCACGGTGGCCCATGCCTGAAATCTCAGCACTCACAGGAGGCTGAGGCAGGAGGATCACTGTGAGTTCAAGGCCTGCCTTGGCTTCATAATGAGTTCAAGGCCAGCCTGTACTGCATAGTGAGACTCTGTCTCAAAAACAAAAAGAAAACTAGCTGGACTGGGGATGTAGTTTACAGGTAGAGCGCTAAGCCCGCGTGCAAGAGTCCCTAGGTTCAATCTCCAGCCCTGAAAAAAAATTAAGCACCAATATTATGTTTTAAAATCTGAGATGTCTGAGCTTTTTTTTTCTTCTCATCTGGATGCTTAAGCTACCCTGAACATTATTATTGTACATGGCTTAAGCTACCGTGAACATTACTATTGTACATGGCTTAAGCTACCCTGAACATTATTATTGTACATGGCTTAAGCTACCCTGCGCATTATTATTGTGCTTGTGTCATCTGGAAACTTAAAATGATTTACTTAGATCTTACATAAGTGTGAAATATCAATTCCAGAAAACTTCACAATATCTATTATATGCTTGCATTAAGTGTCTCTGCAACTCTAGCAATTTATACACCATTGTTCACAAATCAGAAAGAACCAAATTTTCTTTACAATATATTCTGTTTGAAAGTTTCACTTAATTTAATTAAGGCTTATAAGAGAATCCATAAGAAATGGAAGCAAAGGATTTAACAGTGATTTATCTTCCTTAGCATTTAACTAGAAAAACAACTCAAGAACTCAAAGGTACTTGAACAGATCCATGTAAAGAACAGAGATTAATCACTATACCTGTTGTACAATAAATTATTTTCCTAGTGACATTTAGGGTGACTAGAAAGATGAAAGAATATCCTGCTAAATTCAATTAAATACAAACTACAGAGACACTATATGAAAAGAGTTCATGCTCTGACTTTGATCTCGAAAAGAAACAAAATCAATTTAAGAAGAGAACCTTGATTTGATCAAGGGAAGGTCAAATTTTTCCTAGAAAATAAATTATAAATTTTGGATATATATAATTCAACAGTTTTGTTTAGCTACTGTTATTTTAACAACTACAGGATATCCTGCTATAGGATGGAATATCTTGTGCAGATAATTTATTAAAAAATTTTATTTTTTATCTTAAATCATTTCCATCAATATAAAATATATTCTGTTGGGCAGGGCACAACTCAGTGGAAAAAGTGGTGCCACACACACACGAGGCTATTGGTTTGAATCCTAGCTCTGTAAAACAAAACAACCTATTTACATTATTCAAAATTGTCCTGTTTTTTGTTAAGATCTGTATATGCATTCTGTGTTTTTTAAGTCTTTGTTGACAGTTTCTTTAGTCTTCTTTTATTTCATATTTCATATGTAGATTTCTGTTTAATAATACTATTCTTGTAATTTTTTAGTTAGTATAGTTTTCTTCTGTTTCAGCCATTTGAGTTATTTTGTTTTCCTCAGACACAGTGTAGCTATGAACATTTTTGTGTCATTTTTCTTGGCTTTTGTTTGTTTCCTTGTTATATGTCCTCAAAAGTAGAATTTCCAGAGTAGGAAACATACTCAGTTTAATATCACTTATTATAGATTTCTAGAATTTGTTGAAAACTTACAGAGCTTATAGCAATGCACCTGTTTACCCATGCATCTATTACCATCATATTGGTATTTCTTTTTGCTGTTTGTTTTTTTTTCATGGACTTGCAGATTGAACCTAGGACCTCATGCATGCTAGGCAAGTGCTCTACCACTGAGCTACATCTCCAGTTCTCTTTTTCACATTCTTGTTTGCAGTGTACCACTCATTTTCATTACAACTTTCTTTACTGCTAATCATCCTATTAAAAATATATAAATGTCCCAATGAGAAATGTAATTGTGTTGTATACCTACAATGTACCAATAAAAGAATTTAATAAAAATAAATAAAATTCTAAATTTTGATAGAAAAAAATATATTTATATGTAATTATACAGATTCTTATTTCTACTTATTGAGTGGATCCTGAAAAAATATATATATCCTCATTCATCCATAGAAACTTTTATGTCAACATAGTTAATCAAAACTTGCCATCTCACATAAAAAGCAACTGCACTTCTATATGCTCAGAAAACACGGAACCTGAAGTAAAAAGATAATGCTATTTGCAGTCACTCTAATTAAAATGCTTAAGTATAAACTTCACAAAACATGTATACTGAAAATTACAGAATGTTAAGAAATAAATCAAAGACCTAAAAGACCGTTGTGTTCATGAATTATAAGGCTCAGTATATAGTAAAAATGTCAATTCTCTGAAAATTTATCTATTGTCTAAAGAAATTCCTATCAGAACTCAACAAGGTTTCTGTGGACACAAACATTTTAAAATTTATATGGAAAGGTACAATACCAAGGATAGCTGAAACAATCTGCTGCTGTTGTTGTTTTTGTTGTTATTGTTTCGGTTTTAGGATAAAGTGGAAGGAGTCTACCTGATCATAAGATAGCTTCCTATACAGCAGTGATGGTAAACCTTTTAGAGTTTTCAATGATACAAACGTCTTGTTGTGGCACACATGCCATAGGTTCACCACCACTGCTATAGATATTAATGAGATATGACTTAGTTCATTCTGTAACTATAGTAATGAAGACAGTGTGGTCATTGATGGAGAAACACCTACATAGATGAATGCAATAGAACAGAGAACCCAAAATACATCCACCCTCTTACTGTGTAAAAATTTCCTTTGCCTCTATGTAAACATACACTATTTTATTAAAAATTTTTTAATTCGTACATGTTTCCCATCCATAATGATCACATTCATCATAGGGAATTTGTGCCTGTAATACATCTCAATTCTTCTTTTTTCCCATTCCCCTCCACTCCCTTCAACCTTTCATCTCCACATTTACGAAAGATTTATTTCCATTTAAATCCTGCCCCCACTTTGTTTCCTTTCCCAGTTGGACATGTTCTTCCTATGTCCCTGTTTCTGTCTTTTATGTAGCTCCTTATTTCCCCTTTGGGTTTCTTACACAAGAGAAATAATGCAATATTTAAATTTGTGTGTCTGATTTATTTCACTTAAAATTATGGTGTCAAGGCACATCCATTTACCTTAATCTGCTTTATGGCAGAGTAGTAATCCATCATATATAAAAATCACATTTTCATTATCCATTCGTGCATTGATGGACATATGGGCTGTTTCCAAGATTTAGCTATTACAAACTATAAACATGGATATGCATATATCACCATGGTATAATACTTTTAACTCTTTCAGGAAGATACACAGAAGGGGAATAGCTAGCTTCAGGTTTTTGAGGAACCTCCATACCAATTTCCACAGTGGTTGCACCAATTTACACTCCCACCAACAATGGAGAAGGGTTTCTTTCCCCACAGCCTCACCACCATTTGGTATTGGTTAATTTCCTGACAATAGCCATTCTTTCTGGAGTGAGATGGAATCTCAGTGTTGTTTCAATTTGCATTTCATGAATGATCAGTGATGTTGAACACTTTTTCATATATTTATTTGCTGTCTGTATTTCTTCATCTGAGAAGTGTCTATTTATTTCAGGTGCCCATTTTGGACTGAGTCTTTAAATTTGGGGGTTGGGTTTTTTTTTAACTCTTTATATATTCTAGGAGCTGGTAAAATTTTTTTCTCCATGCTGTGGGTTGTCTCTTCACTCTGGTGGTTTCTTTTACTGTTCAAAAGCTTTTAATTTGATATGATCCCAGTTGCTGATTCTTAGTAATATTTCTTGTGTGAACCAGATTTTGTTCATAAAGGTTTTGCCTACACCTATGTCTTCAAGAGTTTTACCTATTCTGTCTTCCAGCAGATTTAGTGTTTCTGTTTTAATATTTAGATTTTTGATCCATTTCCATTTTAGTTTAGTGCATGGTGAGAGATATGAGTCTAGGTTTTATCTTCAGCATGTGGAAAGCCAGTTTTCCCAACATCATTTATTATGTTTTTCTTTTTCTTTCTTTTTTTTTTTTTTTTTTTTGTACCGGGGATTGAACTTGGGACCCTTGCACCTGCAAGGCAAGCACCAGAACCACTGAGCTAAATCCCTGGCCCAACATCATTTATTAAAGAGGCTATCTTTCTTCCAGTGAAGGTGTTTGTTGCCTCTGTCAAAGATAAGGTAGCTGAGTGTGTTTGGAGTTGTTTCTGCATCTACTATTCTATTCCAGTGATCCTTGGGTCTGTTTTGTTTTTTTGTCAGTCATACTGTTTTAATCACTGTAGCTTTGTACTATAATTTCAAGTTGAGGATTGTGATGCCCCCCCTTGCCTTTCCTTTGTTGCCTAAAATTGCTTTTGCTATTCTAGGTCTCTCCTGGTTCCATATGAATTTTGGGATTGTTTTCTCCAGTTCTGTGAGGTATGCTACTGGTATTTTGATTAGGATTGCATTAAATCTGCATAGCAGTTTTGGAAGTATGGCCATTTTCACTATATTCATTCTGCCTACCCACAAACAAGGGATAACTTTCCATTTTCTGATATCCTCCTCAATCTCCTTTTTTTCAGTTCTGTAGTTCTTTTTTCTTTTTCTTTCTTTTTTGTTTTTGTTTTTATTTCTTCCAGGGATGTATTAAGGCATTAGGCAACCGAAGTAAATACAAATAAACAGATCAGAACCTGAGGGATGAGCCTTCAAAATTAATGGTGAGGAGGAGAAAAGTGCAAGTAAAATAACACCAATGTTTGCATCCACCCCGGGCATAGATGTCTTCTGCCCAAGTTTCTCAGTTGGGAGCTCAGGCTTAAGGGAGTCTGGAGAGCACCTGGAAGTTCCACCACTTTGGAGCCCAATAAACATAAGACCCTACCTGTGCCATATGGCAGGAGGGGGTACCTGGACCATGCCTGTAATCTCAGCACTCACAGGAGGCTGAGGCAAGAGGATCCCGGTGAATGTGAGGCCAACCTGAGCTACATAGAGAATTGAAGGCCAGCCTGAACTGCACAGCAAGACTTAGTTTCAAAAGCAATTTTTTTTTCTGTTAAAGCTGTAAGTTCATAGGTGTTTTGTAAAACCTTGGAGCATATTTTTAAGATTTCGTGACTCTGTTTTACCAGACTGCAATAATCCTAACTAGCCCCAAATAATTGTAAGTCTCTGTTCTTCATTAGGTTGACCTTATTCTAGGTAGACAAGTAGAATGCATGGATTATAAGGTAGGTGTGTGTTTAACTTTTTAAGAAGCTGTCCAACTGTTTTCTAAAGTTTGCGCCATTGTATATTACCATAGCAGCATGAGAAACTGAGCTGCTCTTCTTGATATGGGGGACCAGACTCAGGACCTTGTGTTTGCAAGGCAGGTGTGGTGCTGACTCCCCAGCCTGAGTTGCTCTTTATACTCACAATCACTTGATATAGTCATCACTTAAATTTTAGCCATTCTAAAGATATATAGTGGTCTCTCATTTTAGTTTTATTTTGTTTACTTGTTTTCCTTTGAGATGAGGTGAGGGACCTCACTACATTGCCTAGGCCAATGGTGGCAAACCTAAGCATGTGTTTGCATTGTGTTTTTCTTTTTTTTCCCCCCCATTAAGTTTATTGGTACATTTTAGACATAAAATACAGTTGCATTCATCATTGGGATCTTGTACCTTTACATGAGTATCTAGGTTCTTATTTTTTTTCCCATTCCCCTGCCCTCCCTTCACCCCCTCC
>NW_004624816.1:1477153-1488228 GCF_000247695.1 Heterocephalus glaber
TAGGAATCTGTCCATTTCTTCTGTGTTTTCCATCTTATTGGCATATAGGTTCTGGAAGTAGGTATTGATGATCCTCTGGATGTCTGCTGGGTCTGTGGTAATTTCACCCTTTTCATTCCTAATTGCATGGTTTTGGACCTTTTCTTTCCTTTTTCTGAGAAGGTTGGCTAAGGGTTTGTCAATTTTGTTTATTCTTTCAAAGAACCAACTGAGTCCTGTATGCCTCACTTATCTCTATGTTAAGTTCTTTCCTCCTGCTTGGGAAGTTTTCTGCTATTACTTCTGTGATCAGGTTTTTTTTTTTATGTCATTTGCACTCTCATGTTTCTTCATTGACTCCAAACAGTCTTATGTTTTTCTTTGCATCATGTAGCAGCTGCTGGATCACTATTTTTAAGAAATTTTTGTTTTTCTAGTCACTAATTGCAATCCTATCTTCTATATCTGAAATTCTATCCTTGCATTGGCTCACTCTGCTGCATAAGCTTTCAATGGAGTTTTTAATCTCCTGGAAATCTATTTGCATGTGTTTTATAGATTCCATTTGTTTCCTGTGTTGGAAACATATTCCATCATGTTCCTCAGTTCCTCTCTAGATTTATAAATCATGTCTTGCACTACGAGCACAATGTCTGCTGTTATCTGAGAAATTATTTCTGATTTCATTTTTTCTAGATCCTCTTTTGTTGCCAGTTCAGGGAATCCAGGTGGTTGAGTATCAGAGTGTTCCATCTCGTTTCCTTCTGGGGTTCCTGTAGGTGATCTGGAAGTCTGGTTTTGAGACTTGTTTATGTGTCTTCTCATTTTGAGGGGGCAGAGTTCTGCTGGTGCCCACATGGCTCACCTCTGTGCTGGAAGTGGTGGACCAGCAGCCTAGAAGCCTCCTCCTCTGCACTGGGACCGGTGGAGCGGTGGCCTGGAAGCCTCCTCCTCTGTGCTGGGAGTGGTGGAGTGGCTGCCCAGAAGCTGCCTCCTCTGCGGTGGGAGCGGTCTATGAACTTTTTTGATGCTATTGTGAATGGTATTGTTTTCCTTATTTCTTTCTTGGTAGGTTCATTATTGGTATACATGAATACTACTGATTTTTGTGTGTTAATTTTATATCCTGCTACTTTGCTGAATTTATTCTAGGTGTCTTTGGGTGGAGTTTTTTTGTGTCTTCTATATAAAGGATCCCATCATCTGTGAATAAGGATAGTTTAACATCTTCCTTTTATATATATAGCCCTTTAATTTCTTTCTCTTGGTCTGGCTAAAGTTTCAAGTTTTATATTGCACAGGTGTAATGGTAGAGGGAATCTTTATTTTGTTCTAGATTTTAGAGGAAAACCTTTCAGTTTTTTCCCAGTTAATATGATGTTGGCAATAGGTTTGTCATAATGCCTTTTATCAGATTTAGATAAGGTCATTCTATATGTTTTCTTCAGGGTCTTTTAAAAATCATGAACAAATGTTGGATTTATTCAAAGGCTTTTTCTGTGTCTGTGTCTATGTCTGTCCTTGTTCCACACATATAGATTTTTCTTTCATATCATTCAGTCTTGCTAAAGTTTTGGGGTCGTCTCGGAGATCAATCTGAATTCCTATTAATAAAAAGGGTGTATTTGGTGCATATTCCTTAAGTTCCGGTACCCAGTCTTCTTTCACATTTTGAAACGAGGCTGGATTGACCACGGAGAAGCATATGAGGAAGACATCAGTCATTGGATAAAGGTCTCAGACAATCATGGTCCTCTTGTCCCACCACGTCATAGAGTCCCAGTAGGTACTGCTTGCCCCCACAGTGATGCTGATGCCATAGTGGTCAAAGACAGTGGGCACGTACATACTCCTCGGGGAAGGCATCTTTGGCATAGCTCATGAGCAGGCACATCTTGCCCATCCCCCTGTCACCACCACCACACTTGATCATCAGCTTGCCCTGTGAGCCATGCTGCAGCCAGCCAGCCTCCAGGCATGGTCCCCATGTGCCCTTGTGCCGGCCAGGCTCAGCCCCAGGTGCCTGTGGAGGATGCCACCACCATACCTGCCCCTGCCGGCCCCATACAGTGGTGCCTTCCGCCAGAGGGGAAGGCAGGGGGCAGCAGGCCTAGGGCGCAGCCACAGCTGCCTCCACCTCAGTCGCTGCCACCCGGGTCCCCACACTGGTCCCGGTCCCCACACCTGCTGTTCCCATGGCCCAGTGCCCACTCCCTCTCCGAGGCCTGGCCTCCCCGGGAGCCTCCACTAGATCATAAGCTCAAAGGCTTTTTCTGTGTCTATTGAGATAATCATATGAATTTTTTGTCCTTGCTGGTATTTGTGATGTATTCCATTTATTGATTTGCATATGTTGAACTATCCTTGTATCCTTGGAATGAATGAAGCCTCCTTGGTCATAGGCATGATATTTTAATGATTTGTTTCATTCTGTTTGCCACTATCTTTTTGAAGATCTTTGCATCTATGTTCACTAGTTAGATTGACCTGTAGTTTTCTTTTTTAGTTGAATTTTCATTTGGTTTTCAAATCAAGGTGATGCTAGCTTCCAGGAGTGCATTTGGCAGTACTCCTTCCCTTTCAATTTAATTAAAGAGTTTGAGGAGTATTGGTGTTAGATCTTCCCTGAAGTTCTTATAGAATTCAGCAGTGAATCCATCAGGTCCTGGACTTATTGTAGTTGGTAGACTTTTTATTACTGCCTCAATTCCATTGCCTGTTATTGGATTATTCAGGGTTTTTAAATCTTGGTTCAGTTTTGGTAATTCTTGTGTATATAGGAATCTATTTCTTCTGGGTTCCCCAATTTATTTATTTATATTTGGTTTTTTGAGACAAGGTCTCGCTATTAGTTCAGACTGGCCTTGAACTCACTATGTAATGCAAGCTGGCCTTGAACCCATGGCAATCCTCCTGCTTCAGCTTCCCAAATGCTGGGATTACAAGCATGCACCACACACCTGGCTCTTCAGTCTATTAGAGTACAGATTTTCAAAGTAGATAAAAAATAATAATCTTCTGGATTTTGGTGGTGTTCATTGTAATTACATCTTCCTCATTTCTAATTGCACTGATATAGGTCTTTACTTTTTCTGCCAAGTCTGGCTATTCTGTTTTTTCTTTCAAAGAACCAGCTCTTCACTTCACTGATTCTTTGTATTTTTTAAGACCCAATTTCATGAATTTCTGCTCCGATCTTTAATAATTCCCTTCCTTCCTTTTATGAGCTTTGGATTTGAATTGTTCGTGTTTTTTTAGGTCCTTGAGGTCCACCATTAGGTTATTTGTCTGAACTCACTGTTTTTTCTGATGTGGGCATTCATGGCCATAAACTTCCCTCTTAGGACTGCTTTCATTGTGTCTCGTAGCTTTTGATATGTTGTACAGGCATCAATGTTTGAGTCTAGAGACTGTCTACTTTCTTCCTTGATTTCTTCTTTGATACACTGATTATTCAAGAGCACATTGTTTAATTTCCATGTGTTTGCATAATTTCTGTGGTTTCTTTTGCCACTGATTTCTAGTTTTCACTGTGTTATGATCTGATAGTATAGGTTGACTAATTTTGATTCATTTGTATTTAAGCATGATTTATGGGCTATTATGTGATCTATTTTAGAAAAAGTTCCATGTGCTGCTGTGAAGAATGTGTATCCTGTTGTTTTTGAATGGAGCACTCTATAGATATCTATTAAGTCCTTTTGTTCAAAAGTATGGTTAAACTCTGATATCCTTTGTTGATTTTTTTGTCTAGTTGATCTCTTATTTTGACAGTGGGTTATTGAAGTTGTCACTATAATTGTGTCAATGGTTATCTGATCTTTTATGTCCAGTGGTGTTTGTTTTATGAAATTGAGTGTGCCAGTGTTTGGTGCATGTAATGTTTATAATTACTATCTCTTCCTGTTGAATTATTCCTTTAACCAATATGTAGTAACCTTTGATTGTCCTGATTAGTTTTCTCTTAAAGTCTGCTTTGTTTGAAAACAGGATAGCCATTACTGCTTTTTTTCAGGTTCCTGTTGCAGGATTAATGTTCCCCATCCTCACATTTTTAGTCTATGAATTTCTTTTCCTAGTAAATGTGTGTCTTGCATATAGCATACCATTAGAATTTGTTTCTTGATTCATTCTGTCAATCTGTGTCTTTTGAGTAGGGAATTGAGACCATTCACAGTGAGTTATTACTGATAGTTTTGACTTATTCTTGTCATTGCATTATTTTCCTGTTGTGAATTCTCTTTTTCCCCCTCCTACTTAACTGCTCACCTTGCCTAGTATATTCATTCTATTAGATCTTTTGGTATTGTTATCTTATTGTCTCTAAGAATTATTTTGGAAATGCTGGTTTTGTGGTGATGAATTTATTAAGGTACTTTTTGCCATGGAAAAACCTTCTCAATCAATTTTGAAATATAGTTTTGCAGGATAAATCAGCCTGGGTTGAAAATTGGGTGTGTTTTTTTTTTAGGGCTTGAAACACCTCACTCCAAGCTCTTCTGGCCTTTAAGGTTTGTGTTGAGAAATCTGCTGTAATTCTAATGGGCTTACCTTTATAAATAATTCATTGCTTTTCTCCAACAGCTTTTAAGTTCCTGTTCTTATGTTGGGCTTCTGAGATTTTGCAAATTTTGTGTGTGTGCGTGCTGGGGGTTGACCTCAGGACCTTGATTTTGACTGATGTGTCATGGAGTGTTTCTTTTCTTATTGTGGCTATTTGGGATTCTATATGCCTCACTTATATCTATGTTAAATTCTTTCCCCATACATGCAAAGTTTTCTGCTATTATTTCTATAAACAGGTTTTGGGGGTTTTTTATAAACAGGTTTTTGATGTCATGTGTGCTCTCTTCTCATTTTTCACTAATCTTAGATTAATCTCCTCTGCATCATCTAACAGCTGTCGGACCCATTTTTCATGTTCTCTTGTTTTTAAGGTATCTCTGAGTATATGGTCCCTGCATTTACCCTCTCTTCTAGTTCTGACACATCCTCACACTGATCACTTCCGCTGCCCATATTGTCAAATGACATATATAGAATACAAAAAGAACACTTCCAGCTTAGACAACTAGATTAAGAACTGCACAAAAAAAATGAGCACAGTGGGGCCAGGGATTTAGCTCAGTAGTGCGGCTGCCTGCCTCACAAGGACAAGGTCCTGAGTTCAATCCCTGGTACCAAAAAAAAACACAAAAAACCATGAGCACAGTGGCGGGCATGTGCCTGTGGCTGTAGTCCTCACTAATTGGGAGACTGAGGGAGGAGGACTCTGTGAGCACATCTCTTCAAGGCCGTCCTAGGCAATATCATAATACCCTTTCTCAAAAAGGAAAAGAGAAGAAAGAAAAAGAAATGCATAAATATTTAAGCAGACTGCACAAAAAGCGATAAGATATACAAACAACAAAAACCACACAAAAGATGCTCAACACCATTGACTCTTGAAGGATTAATATGAAAATTACATTTATGTAGTGAAGTACAGATTATAAATATGTATAAAATAAATATCAAATAACAATATACTTCTAGTTTACTGCAAAACAACAGTGTAACAAACATGCTTACCACCTCTTAAAGTAAAAAAGAGAAAATAGGCATGAGAGCTATAGAAGTAAGCAAAGATTGAACAGTTCAAAAAAGCCTTAACTCTTTTTTTTTCCTTAGTACAAGTTTGCGGTACATAATGTATAAATTACTTGTATGGAGTTGGTACATGTACATAACTCATCTTGATTCTTTTTTTTTTTTTTTTTTTTGGTACCAGGGATCGAACTCAGTCTTTGCGCTTGCGCAGCAGGCGGCGAAACCACTGAGCTAAATCCCCGGCCCTCTTGATTCCTTTTTTCAACCCCTTTTCTTCCCCTTTCTCCCCGCTCCCTGTGTCTCTTGCTTCCCTTCCCATTTGATAAAGTTCTATCTCCCTACTTCCCATTATTTACCTTTATTTTGCTCTTTATTTATAATTCTAAGAATACAGATAGGAAATATTAAATATAAATGTGTATTTGCATATGTGTGTTTGAATAGTCTTTCCTCCTTTTTTATAGCGTATCTTTTCAATTTCTTTTTCCTTTTTTTAGACAGTCTCTCACTATGCAGTTCAGTCTGGCCTTGAACTTATTATGTAACCCCAGCTGACCTTGAACTCACAGCAACCCTCCTGCTTCAGTCTCCCAAGTGCTAGGATTACAGACATGCACCACTACACCTGGCTTTCAATTTCTTTGATGAAATCCAATTTATAATTATTTTCTTTTGGTCCACAATTTTTTTTTGTCTATGAAATTCAAGATTACAAAGAATTTCTCCCTGCATTTCTTCTATAAATTGTATAGTCTTAGCTCTTTTCTCTAGATTTGTGATTCAAGTTATTTTTTATATGAGGAGCGAGGTAAAGGACGAGGTTAATATTTTTCATTAGAGACATCTAGTTCTTCCAACATAGTTTGTTCAAAGGACTGTCCTTTCCTTATTGAATTACCTTGGCACTTTTGTCGAAAATCAGTTGTCATATATCCATGGGTCTATTACTGGAATTCCTACTCAGGGAGCCCATTCACACGCTATTGCTCTGTTCCGATTACTGTAGCCTTTAGAGCACATCTTGAAATTAGACAACTTAGGTCTTCCAACATTTTTTTCTCCTCGCAGTTGCTTTGGCTCTTTTGGACACTTTGCATTTTAATACAAATTTTAGATTGACTTTGTCAATTTCTATAAAAAATTTGGTAAGATTTTGATTGGGATTGCATTGCTTTGAGTCTATGTATCAATATAGAGAATTTACACCTTAAAATTGTGTCTTTCAATCCATGAAGATAATGTATCTTTGTATTTTATCTGCAATTTTCTCTCATGGCTTTCAATTTGTAGGTTTTGTACTTTGTGAAACTTATAACCAAGCAATTTATATTTTATATACAATAAACTAGCTTTTATAGGATACTTTCTAGTTATTAATTTCTAATATATAAAAATACATTGATACAAAAGATATTGACCTTCTTTTGACCTTATTTCTTGGCTTTGCTACATTCATTTATTCTGCTAGTTTTTAGAATAGCTTCCTTCAGCATTTTTCTGAACAAATGATTATATTGTCTGGTTAATAAAGATAGTTTGGGGCCGGGGATTTAGCTCAGTGGCACCACACCTGTCTCACAAGTGCAAGGATTTGAGTTCGATCCCCAGTACCAAAAAAAGGCAGTTTTACTACTTCTTTTCTAATGTACATGCCTTTATTTAATTTTCCCGGCTATGTTTGAACTTGCCATCAGCCTGCCCTCAGCCTCCTAGAGTGTTATGATTATAGGTGTGTACCACCACACCCAGATATAATTGATTTTTGAGATAAAATATACATACAATAAAATTAATCTTATTAATGAGTGTACAATTCAGGGGTGGATGTATATTCACAAAATCCATTGTTGTTTTTTGGGGGGTATTAAATCAACCTTGTATTTATCTTTGGTTTGGTATGTGAGTAATACTACCCTCAAAATATACTGGGAAGTGTTCTCTATTTTCTGGTAGAATTTGTCATTATTTTTATTTTCATAAATTAACCAGTATAGTCATATAGGCCTCTAGTTTTTGGTATGAGAAAGTTTGTAATTACAAACTTAAGTACACTAGCAAATACAGGAATATTTAGGTATTTTATTTCCTATTATTATATGTCTGGATTTTTTTGTTTTTGTTTTTTGTTTTTTTGTTTTTTTGAGGCAAGGTCTTACTATGTAGTTCAAACTAGCTTGAACTCACTACATAGCCTAGGCTGGCCTCAAACTCTTGGCAATCCTCCTGCTTCAGCCTCCCAAGTGCTGGGATTACAGGTGTGCAGCACCACACCCGGCTATGTCTGTTTTGATAATTTGTCAGGAATATGCCACCTATTAAATCCAAGTTGTTGAATTACTGGCACATATTTTACAGGCAGTTACCTTATTCTTTTAATGTCTGTAGGTACTGTAGATATGTCACCTCTTCAGTATTGATATTGATACTTATGCCTTTTTTCTCTTTTCTAAATTATAAATTGACAGTTCATAATAATATACCTTTATGGGTTACAAAATGATATGATATATGAATACAATGTGAACTAATATAAATCAAGCTAGTTTACATATCCATCACCTCAAATACTTAACATTTTGTGGTATAAATTTGAAATTTATTCTCTTAGCAATTTTGAAATGTACAATATTGTGTTATTAACTATATTTGCCATGCTGTGCAATTGAACTAAAAAACAAAACATATTCCTCCTGTCTGAGCTGGAAATGGGTACTGGGATTTTAACCCAGGGCCATCACATTAAGCTATATCCATAGTCTTTTAAAATTATTATTATTTTGAAACAAGGTCTTGCTAAGTTGTCCAAGCTAATCTTGAACTTATGACCCTCCTGCCTCAGCCTCCCAAGTAGCTGAGATTACAGGTATGCATCACCATGTCTGAGTCTGAGAGTTTACACACTTTGGCATCATGTGCCCATTCCTCCAAACCTCCAGACTGCAATCACCATTCTACTCTGTTTCTATTAGTTTTAGTTTCAACATGTAAGTCAGAATTTGTACTTGTCTTTCAGTACCTGACTTATTTCACTATCATAGTGTTCACAAGTTCCATCTAAATTGTCACAGATGACAGAATTTCTGGCTGAGTTGTAACTCAGTAGTAGAATTTGAACTTCGCATGTGTGAGGTTCTGTGTTCAGTCCCACCACACCCCTGCCAAGAAAGAGAAGAAAAGAAAGAAATTAACAAATGACAAGTTTCCTTCTTTTTTAAACCTGAGTACATGTATCACAGTTTCTTTATCCATACATCTGTTGTTATACATATGTTGACCCCGTAACATGGCTATTATGAATAGTTCTACCATAATCATGGGAGCACAGCCACCTTTTAGGTACACTAATTTCAAAACTTTAAAAGGATTGCTGGATGATGTGGTAATTCTATTTTTAGATTGCAGTTTTCCATAATGACTGTATCGATTTACATTCCCACCCATGCTATATAAGGCTTTCAGGTTCTCCATATCCTTCCCAACGTTTGCTATCTTTTCTCTTTTGGGAAAGCCATTCCAAAAGATGTGAAATGACATCATGGTTCTGATTTGCAGCTTCTTAAAGGCTAGTGATGTAGAGCATCTTTTCACGTATCTTTTTGCCATTTGTATCACATTTGCCATATGTCCTTTTGGAAATGTCTTTCGGGTCCCTTGCCAATTTAAAAATTGTTTCTTGCTATTGAGTTTTTCCTTATATATATTTTTATACTATTTCCTTATTAGATTGAAAATATTATCTTGAAATTTGCAAGTTGTCTTTGCACAGTGTTGTTTCCTTTGCTGTGGAGAAGCTTTTTCGTTTGATGTAACCCCATTTGTCTGTTTTTGCTTTTGTTGCCTATGTGTTTTGTTTGTTTGTTTGTTTTGGTACCCGGGTACCTCGGGACCTTGCGCTTTTGAGGCAGGCGGCAGCACCACTGAGCTAAATCCTCAGCCCTGTAGCCTATGTGTTTTGAATCAAATTCAAAAAACATTACTGCTCAGACCAATGTTATACAGATTTCCTCATGTTTTCTTCTAGTTGTTTTACAGTTTCAGGTCTTACATTTAAGTCTTCAATGTATTTTAAGTTGACAGTTATTTTGTTTTTTGCAGTGCTGGGGATTGAAACCCGAGCCTCGTGCATGCTAGGCAAGCCCTCTCCCACTGAGCTATATTGACAGCCTGAGCTTGTTTTTGTTTTGTTCTGTTTGGTACCGGGGATCAAAGTCCAGACCTTGCACCTGCAAAGCAGGCGCTGGAACCACTGAGGTAAATCCCTGGTCCCTGTTGTTTTTGTATATAATGATATATAGTTGTCTGATCTCATTATTCTGCATGAGGAAATCCAATTTTCCCTCTACCTTATATTGAAGAGATTGTCCTTTTCCTTTTCATTTCTGGGCTCTCTATTCCGCTGGTTGCTGTCTTTTCTTCTTTTCTGCCAATATCATGCTACTTTAACTTACTATAGCATTGTAATATAGTTTGAAATCAGGTAATGTGATGCCTCTAGATTTCTTTTTGCTCATTATTTGGCTATTTGGGTGTTTTGCAGCGCCACATGAATTTTGGAATTGGTTTCCCTATTCCTCTGAAAAATAATACTGGAATTTTAGTAGAGAAGGCATCAAATATGTAGATTTCTTTGGCTAGTTTGGACATTTAAATGACATTAATTCTTCTAATTAACATGGAATATTTCATTTATTTGTGTCTAATTTGATTCCCCTTCTTCCTCTTCATCCTGTTCCTTCTATTCCTCTTTTTCCTCCTCTTCCTTCTCCTGCCTTTCCTTTCTCCTTTTTTTTTTTTTTTTTTTTTTGGTACCAGGGATCAAACTCGGGACCTTGAGCTTGCGAGACAGGTGACAGAACCACTGAGGTAAATCCCCGGCCCCTCTTTTTCTCTTCTTCCTTTACTTCAGCCTCTTCCTCTTCTTTTTCCTCATCTTTCCCTTCTTTTTTTCTTCCTCCTCCTCTCCCTCTTCTACCTCTTCTTCCTATTCTTCCTCTTCCTCTTCTGCTTCCTCCTCTTCTTTCTTTTTCCTCTCCTTTTCCTTTGTCTCTGCCTTCTTCCTGCTGGAGATTGATTCCAGGGCCTCACACATGCTAGGCAAGGACTCTGTACTGAGCTACATCACCAGTCGCCTCATCATTTTATAGCTTTTACTGTAAAGGCATTTTACTCCTTGGTTAAGTTTAGCCCTACTTTTGTAGCTATTGTAAATGCAATTATTCTCCTGATTTATTTGCAGATAATTCATTGTTTGTATGTAGAAATGCTGCTGATTTTGCATGTTGATTTTGTGCTTGTGACTTTATTCATTGTCTTTTTTTTCTTGGTGGAGTTTTTAGGGATTTCTATGCATAAGACCATGTCATCCACAAACAGGGAGATTTTCTTCTTCCTTTCTTTTTGCTTTTTTGAGACAAGGGCTTGCTGTGTAGTGCAGGCTGGCCTTGAACTCACTAAGTAGACCAGGCTGGCCTCAAACTCATGGCAATTCTCCTGCCTCAGCCTCCCAA
>NW_004624816.1:1504353-1515176 GCF_000247695.1 Heterocephalus glaber
ATGTAAAGGTGCACATTTCCAAGGATGAATGTCATTATATTGTATACCTAAAATGTACCAATAAAATAAAATTTTGTTTTAAATTATAGAACAGAACCCCAGAGCAAGGCATGGAGCTCTGCAGCTGTAATCCCAGAACTCTGGGAGAATGGGGCAGCAGTTCAAGCCCAGCCTGGGCAACTGAATGATTTGGTGAGACCTGCCTCAAAATAAAAACAATCTTTTAAAAGAGCCAAAGATTTAGCTCAGTACAAAGACCCTGAGTTCAATCCCCAGTGCTAGGGAAAGTAAAAGAAAAAAGCAGCAGCCCAGATATCATGATGTGAGGGAAAAGAAAAACATCAATGGGACAGAAAATCCAAAAACAGATTCAAATACATGAAAAGTGAATATATGATTAAGGTAGCATTTCTTACCAATGGACAAAAGGTTAAATTCTTCAACATATATATTTAAGTTTGGTGACAACTGTTTGAAAAGAGAAATAGAATTAAATCCCTGGATTAACACTAAACACCAAAAAAAAATCCAAATGGATTAAATATTTAAATGTATAAATCTTTTATAGAGTTTCTTTTAGAGACATCCAAAGTGATTAATTTAAAAACGTCTGAGATTTGCTTCAAAATGACTGGAGTGTTTGGGCTGGAGATGTAGCTCAGTGGTAGAACAAATGGTTACAATGTGTGATTTCACACCACCAGCACCACCACCAGGACAAGGAGGAGGGAGGACTGGAGAGGCCTTAGACTATAGAGGAAAGATCAAAAGATCAGATATAAACTGGTCATTTGAAGCTATGTGATGGGTGTGTAAGAGTTCACTAAAATATTTCCTTGACTTTTCTAGTTTTTGAATTGTGTTATAATAAAAATTGATAGTAACTTACCATGAGAATTTTTTTAAAACAAAGAAAACACAGTTGAATAATATGTAACAAATATGAAACAATAACATATGAAAGGATTTTATAAAGCAGTACATTGAAGGTACAAAGAAGCACCAAATATTTTCAACAGTTTAAAGCAACCCCACCAGGTGTGGTGACACAGGCCTGTAGGACCAGCACCTTTCAAGCAGCTTGCATCACTGATGGTACAAATGGATCTAATCACTTTTATGGAGCTTTTTACTAACAAAATTAAGAAAAAGTGGACAGAATCTAGGTGGTTGCTTGAATTTGAATATGTATAAAAACAAGATACTCTGGGTCCAGGGATGTAGCTCAAAGGCACAGCACCTGCCTGGCAAGTGCGAGGCCCTGAGTTTGATTCCCGGTACCAAACAAAACAAAACAAAATGAAATACTCCTAAAATTAAAACAAATAGGGGCCAGGATTTAGCTCAGTGGCACCCCACCTGCTTTGCAAGCACAAGGTCATGAGTTCAATCCCCAGTATCAAAACAAATAGATTATAATGTACATATATATAGGTTATAATATACGTATATGCATACAAAATTATATATTACAAATGAAAATCTGAAATGAAAATGAGAACCACCAAGGAACAAAGGAATAATAGAAACATTTACCACTAAGCTTAGTAATAACATAGCTGGTTTTGACCATTTAGAATGATGTTGGCTATTGGTTTGTCATAGATGCCTTTTATCAAATTGAGAGGAAGACCATCTATACCAATGTTCTGTAGGATTTTTATCATGATTGGGTGATGGACTTTGTCGAATGCTTTTCCTGCATCTATTGAGATGATCATATGGTTTTTGTCCTTGGCTCTGTGAATATGGTGTATTACATTGATTGATTTGCATTTGTTGAACCATCCCTGCATCCCTGGGATGAATCCTACTTGGTCATGGTGTATAATCATCTTGATGATTTGCTGCATTGTTTGCCAGTATCTTATAGATGTTTGCATCTATACTCATTAAGGAAATTGGCCTGTCAGATCTTCTTTTGGTTGGATCCTTCTCTGGTTTTGACTTGATTTTTTTTTTTTTTTTTGGTACCAGGGATCAAACTCTGGACCTTCCACTTGAGAGGCAGGTGGCGGCACCACTGAGCTAAATCCCTAGCTCCTTAATTTTTTTTTTTATACAAACTTGAGTGTCAACATTAGGTTGTTGTTTTTTGGGGTTTTTTTTTCTTAGCTCACTCTTTTTTTGATGTGGGAAATCACCACTATGAATTTCCCTTGGATTGCTTTCTTTTTTTTTTGAGACAGGTCTGGCTATGACCTTGAACTCCCTATGTAGCCTAGGCAGTCTTCAAACTCACAGCAATCCTCCCAAGTGCTGGGACTACAAGCATGTGCCACCACACCCAGCCAGGACTGCTTTCACTGCATCCCATAAGTTCCAGTATGTTGTACTGGTGTTATCATTTAATTGTAGAAACTGTCTAATTTCTTCTTTCATTTCATCTGTGACCCACTGGTTGTTCAGGAAGGTGTTATTTAATTTCCATGTGTTTATGAAGTTTTTGTGGTTTCTTTTGCCATTGATTTCCAATTTCATCACACGATAGTCTGATAACATGCATGGGAAAAATTTTGAATTCATTTGCCAGAGTCCAGCTCCAGGGGGCTCAGGTCCTGAGAGGAGGTGTGGAGTCGGCGACGAGAGAATGAGACAGACCCTGAGTGGAGGGTGGGCAGCTCAGCTTGCCCGTCTGAGTTACACCGGAATCACTTTACTTATATACGTTTTGATTACACGAGGCTTTGGTAAGCACGTGGGTCCATACACAGTGTGTTTTCATACAGAGTTGAAGAAAAGCTGGCATCATCTAAGAAACTATTTTAGACCACCCAGTTCTAGATACTCTTCCAGGTGCTACGTGAACGCTTGCTAATTTATCAGATTTGCATTTGAGGAACAGGAAGCATTTTTAAAAGGTCAGGCTACCTCATTAGGCCAAGTTTCGTCAGATCTCATTGTTGTGTGCCCTGCGCGTGTTGGCCAAGGGTGACCAGGTGCCCGACAGTGGGGCGCCTGCGTCCTGAATTTGTAGATGTCCCAACCTCCCTTTGTGCAGTCAGGGCCTATGGAGGTCACGTCCCCACTACTCACGGAGGTAGGAGTGAGGGGCTTTTCTGTAAATGGATTTCCAATTTCTTCCTGTCATCCCGGCCTAGTAACCATTTCCGAAGCACTGACTTTCATCCTCTCAGTGATCTCCCGGGGAGCACAGCACCGAGGTAACCACTACCAGGGAAACCAAAAGCAAAAGACAGAGTCGTGCTTTCAGCCATAGTCTCGGTTTCACTGGAGCTGGGTCAAGCAGCGAGATTGTGACCATGGCCTGCGCCATTCATTTGCATTTACTTAATCATGTTCAGGGAGCTAATATGTGGTCTGTTTTGGAGAATGTCCCGTGTGCAGCTGAGAAGAATGTGTGTTATGGGGTGGAACACACTGTAGACATCTACCAAGTCCACTTGTTCAAAATTTGGTTCAGTTCTGATATTTCACTGATTTTTTATCTAGTTGATCTGCCTATTTGTGACAGTGGGATATTGAGGTCCCTTATTACACTTGTATTAGTGCTTATTTGATTTTTCATGTCTCTTAATATTTGTTTTATATAGTTGGGTGTGCTGGTAGTTGGTGTACATATATTTGTGATTGTTATCTCTTCCTCTTGGAGTTGTTGCCTTAACAAGTATGTAAAAACCTTCTTTGTCTCTTCTGATCAGTCTTGGCTTGAAGTTCACACTGTCTGCAAATAGAATAGCTACCCCTGCTTTTTTCTGGGTTCCTGTCACATGGAGTATTATTTTCCATCCTTTGACTTTCAGTCTGTGAATTTCATTTTGAATTAAATGTGTTTCTTGTATGCAACATATTGTTGGATCTTGCTTCTTGGCCCATTCTGCCAATGTTTCTTTTGATTGGTGAATTGAGACATTAGTGGTTATATCTGATATGTACTGACTTATACTTGTAATGTAATTTTCCTGTTGTTGGTTCCCTTTCTTTCCACTCTAATTTTTTGCCTTGCAAAAATTCATTCTATTAAGGTTCATAGAATCGTAGTCTTCATTATCTCTTTCTAAAATATCTTTCAGAAAATTTTGAAGTGCTGCTTTAATGGTCATGAATTTTTCAGGTGTTCTTCATCATGAAAGTATCTTATTTCTCCATCAATTTTGTGGACTACATCAATCTGGGTTGGAGGTTGTTTTCTTGTAGGGCTTGAAATACTTCATTCCAAGATCTCTTTGACTTAAGGGTTGAGAAGTCTGCTTTAATTCTGATAGGCTTTTCTTTTTTTTTTTTTTTTTTTTGGTACCGGGGATCAAACTCGGGGCCATGCGCTTGCGAGGTAGGCACTGGAACCACTGAGCTAAATCCCCAGCCCTAGGCTTTTCTTTATAGATGATTTGTTTATTTTCTCTAACAGCTTTTAATATTCTGTTCTTGTGTTGAATTTCTGGAATCTTGACCATTAATGTGCCTTGGCATTCGAGCCCCGGTACCAAAAAAAAAATATGCCTTGGTGTAGTTTTAATTTTTCATGGCTAATTGGAGGTCTATATGCCTTAATTAGCTGTATGTCAAGTTCTTTTTCCATGCTTGGGAAGTTTTCTGCCAGTACTTCTGTGAACAGTTTTTTTAATGTTGTTTGCATAGCTCCTGCTTTTTCATTGACTCTGATCAATCTTATGTTATTCTTTGTATCCTCTAGCAGCTGTTGGATTGATTTTTCATGGTCCATTGCAATTTTTAAGAAATCTTTCTTTTCATGATCACTAACTGCAATCCTGTCTTCTAAATCTAATATTACATCCTCACATTGGCTCATTCTGCTGAGTATACTTTCAGTGGAATTTTTTCATCTCCTAGGTAGTTGTTTGAATCTATTTCATGGATTCCATTTCTTTCCGATGTTGGGCATTCATGGTTTCCATCATTTTCCTAAATTATCTAATAAATTATTTCTAATTTGATTTTTTTCTAGAGCCTCATTAATCTGCTTTGTTACTTCCACTGTTACTACAATGAGCCCTTGACCTATGAACTCAATTTGTTCTCAATGGCTGGTTTTAACTCAAGTTGGTCAGTTGAAGGCTTGGATTCCTCTACACAGCCTTCAAAGTCTTTGTCCTGTATACAGGCAGATCTCAGTGTCCTTAGAGAGACACTGGCCCAGGATTTCTCAGTTAACCCTATACAGGAAAGGATGTTGTAATGTTCCTTCCAGAACTCTTTAAGGGTTAAATCTGTATTTGAGACTATCTGGAAGCACAAGTGGCCAGCATTTGGGTTGTAACTCATGACTTTGTTCATAAGTTAAAACTAAAATTCCAGTCATAACCCAAGTTGTTCGTATGTCAGGCTGGTTGTAACTCAAGGGTCCACTGTATCTCAGAGAGTTCAGATGGGTAGCTCTCAAATTGTCCCACCTCATTGCCCCCTGGGTTTGCCTGGAAGTCTGGGGTTTCATCTTTCTTAAATGCCTTCTCATTGTTTTCTTTAGTTTTTGAGTTGATGCTTGTAAACTGCTTATGATAGGCAGCTTTATTGCTAGCATGGAGAACCCTTAAAAATGACTACTTTTCAGAGCCAGGGATTTAGCTCAGTGGTTCCACCACCTGCCTCGCAAGTGCAAGGTCCCAAGTTCCATCCCAGGTACCAAAAAAAAAAAAAAAAGACTATTTTTCAGAGATGTCTTCCAGGTGTAGCTGGCTTTTGGGTTTTGAGTGTGTTGCAAGATCCTGCCTCTTCAATTTATTGGGGATGAGAAGTTCTTGCCTATTTGGCCGAGACCCTGGTTCTTTGATACTTGCCTATAGTATTGTTTATGGCCCTCAGGCACTCTCTGTCTTGGCATACAAGGAAGAATAACTGATTAGAACAACTATGTCATCTTAGCTAAAGAAGTATAATCAGCAATAACAATATATCAAGCACAGCCTAGAAAATGACAAACTGTAGTAACTATTAATTTGTCACCTTTAACCATATGAACAAGATTTGTAGTTATATAACAAAATCTAAATCCAGAAAATTGTTTACATTAAATATCTCCTCAATGTGGTAATTTTACTCTCAGGGGAGAAAATTTTTCTGGGTGTGGGGGGAACAGAGAAATAGAAGGAAAGATATTTGAAGCAAGACTGAAGGACAAAGGAAGATTACACAAGCTTTGAGAAACTAGTGAAGACAGGAGAGAACAAAGGAAGAAACAGAAACAAGAACAGAACACTACAAAAAAACTAGAAACAATATTCACACTCATGAAAACAAGAACAATCAAGAAAACGAAGGAAGAAAAAACTGTCCATGTCAGAGCATGTCTCTGCAGTCACTGACACACAAATGGCCAGACAGAGCCCAGACTGATTGATGTTGATTGATCCCAGCAAGTATGAAGTACAATTAAAGTTCTCATAGAATTCAGGTATGAATCTGTCAGGACCTGGGCTGTTGTTGTTGTTGTTGTTGTTGTTGATAGTTTGCTTTCACTCTAAAATCAGGAACAAGCCAAGGATGCCCACTGTCAGTACTCCTGTTCAGTATAGTTCTGGAAACATTAGCCAGAGCAATTAGACAAGAAAAATAAAAGGAATATGGATAGGAAAGGAAGAACTTAAATTGTCATTATTTGCTGATGACATACTCTACATAGAAGACCCCCAAAAAACTTCACCAAAAGACTCCTGGAATTAATAACTAAATTCAGTTGCAGAGCAGGATACAAAGTCAACAACATTCAAAAATCAATAGCATTCCTGTACACAAATAACTCACTGAGAAAGAAATCAGGCAAAACAGACCTTTCACAATAGCATCAAAAACAAATACTTAGGAATCAATCTAACAAAGGAAGTGAAAGACCATCCTATATATTGAAAACTCCAGAATTCTGAAAACTCCAGTACTTGGAACAACAGATACTTCACCTGTGTTTGCCGTGATTCCATGTTTCCAGATGAAAGACCTCATACAGACAACAGAAGCAGTGCTGTTTATCAAGGAAGTATACTTATGCCTTTTGCATCATCTTATTTTCTGGAAAATTCAGCTTACCCAGCTGACACTTCAGCTGTTGTGTGTCTGTGAAGTCAGCTTAAAGATAACTGGAGAAGGCTCATCTTTAATTCAGCTTTCAGAGCACAGTGTTGAACTTCTGAAGGAGGCAGTGGCATGCAGTTGAAGACTATTTGTGAGAGACATGCCCTCATTTTGTGTGTGTAAAAGTCATTCTGGTGAGAGAATGGAGGAGGGATTCAGATAGGGCAACAGTGATAGGGCATGAACAGGGCAGTAAGTGAGGAGGGCTCACATTTTTATTATTATTAGGACTGCCATAACAAAGTGCCACAGACTGGGTGGCTTAAACTACAGAAATGTATTTCTCACAGTTCACTGAAAATAGTCTTTAAATGGTTGGCTTCTTGTTTGAGCATATGAAAGACTGCCTGCTTGCCTGTGGTAGAAATAACAGCATCTAAAATGAAGATTTAAGAAAAATGTAGTGACTACTAGATTATCCTTAGGACTCTGAATTAACTCTGTAATGTTCTTGTATTGTTTTAGAAAAGCATATTTTTCACAGAAATGTTAACATCTTATAACTGAACATGTCTATATGTTGCTTAGATAAATGTAACCACTGTAAACATCAAAAAATCAAAATGGATCAAAGATCTAAACATAGAAACCGAAACATTTAATCTGCTGGAAGATAGAACAGGTAAAACCCTCAAAGGTATAGGTGTAGGCGATGGTGACCCTTTTAGAAACCATGCCCCCAACTGTAACCCAAAGCCCACTTATTTTTCACAAAGTGACAACACTGCAATAAAACTGAATACTGAGATTTTAGTTTACAAGAAATAGGGGCTGGGGATTTAGCGCAGTGGTTCCGCTGCCTGCCTTGCAAGAGGAAGGTCCCTAGTTCGATCCCCTGTTCCAAACAAAAAACAAAAGTGGTATTTATATACAATGGAGTACTACTTTGCCATAAAGAAGGACAAACTTGAGTCACTTTTAGGTAAATGGATGGACCTCAAGACCATAATGTTAAGTGAAATAAATCAGACACACAAGTTTAAATATCACATTGTTTCTCTTGTGTAAGAAATCCAAAGGGTAAACAGGGAGCAAAATGGAGGATAGATATCAGGAAATAAGAATTTTTTCCATCTATTCTGAAGGAAAGCTTTGCTGGGTATGTTAATCTGGGTTGGAAGTTATTTGCTCTTAGGGCTTGAAATACTTCACTCCTAGCTCTTCTGGCCATTAAGGTTTGTGTTGAGAAGTCTGATGGGTTTACCTTTATATGTGATTTTTTTGTTTTTCTCTGCTTTTAGAAATCAGGTTTTAACTGGAGATTAGACAGTAATAATCTGTAAAACACATTCTACTTAAATATCACTCTGGTAACAAGAAGTGGTTAAAAGTTAATACATTAGGTAAAAGTTTCTATATTTCATTTAAGATCTTATAATTAGAGGGCCGGGGATTTAGCTCAGTGGCGCTGTGCCTGCCTGGCAAGCACAAGGTCCTGAGTTCGATCCCGGTAACCAAAAAAAAATCTTATAATTAGATAAAGATAATGGACTAAAAAGTTATCTTAAAAAAAGAAAGTTATCTTATACTAAGATAAAAATTTAGATGTGTTTCAGAGATGATAAAGCCAACCCAAGGAGTCTAGTATAATGATGTCATCATGATTGTTAAGGTAATGTGTTATGTAGTCCTTGATCTCAAGTTTTATCTATAAAACTTTATAACTGTTATCTGTTAATACTTCTCCAGATATTCAACTTGCAAGTTGACAAGTTACCATGATTGCTAAGAAACAACAGTTTCTTGATCATTATATATAGTTCAAGGTGCTTAATATCTAGATAAGATTAAATCCACTGCTCCCACTGCATTAATGGTTTAACTGATCTCCTGAGCGTTCAACAACTAAGGTTTAGAGATCAAAGCTAAAAAGGTAACCAGGCTGGGCCAGGGATTTAGCTCAGTGGCACCGTGCTTGCCTTGCAAGTGCAAGGTCCCGATTTT
The DNA here is from genome assembly GCF_000247695.1 of Heterocephalus glaber. Next base: position 1,513,342 of record NW_004624816.1, read on the forward strand.
GATCCCCGATACAAAAAAAAAAACAAGTAACTGGGCTAAGAGTATTTTGGCCCTGGCCTTCCAAATCAAGAAGGACCTAGGACATGAGGGGACCTTTTCTACAGGATCCTACAACTTTGGCAATTCACTGAATCCCTAAAGAACAGCAATCAACTGAAGCACAGTGTGCTAAAAAGGAAGGTCACTGAAGACAGAAATGTCTTCTATGCTTCCAAAGGAAACTACATGGTGAATTAAGACTGGGACCCATCCTGGCAGCCAACACTGACAGAGGAGCTGAGGAGTCCTGCATATGGTCCCACAAATAAACCCTGGGAAGCTGTAACTGACCTTGATATTTGGGGGGGGGGAGTTCATTTTGATTAATACTTTTTGATTAATACACTTTAACTTGGTCTTGGACACCCAGCAAAAAAAATGTATAACCTGGGCGGGGGATTTAGCTCAGTGGTGCCACTGCCTGCCTCTCAAGCACAAGGTCCCAGGTTCGATCCCCAGTACAAAAAAAAAAGATATAACCAAAGACATATTAAAGTAATAATAACAATATAGACAGGGACGCCGTACCAAGGTCACAAATCACGCGGAACACACCCATTCAGCCCGCTGCAGACAGGCAGGTCTGCGGACACCGTACTAAGGTCGTGAGTCCTGTGGACGCTGCAGACAGGCAAGGACTCCGTACCAAGGTCGCGAGTCCTGCAGAACACTCCCAATCAGTGCGCGCCGGGCAGCAATCCACTGGAGAGCCCCCCGCCCAACGTCTCCTCTGGCCTCTTCTCTGTACAGCCACCTAGTTCCACACTACAAAGACACAGAGGGCACCAGACCACTGTACTGGGTAAGGTGGAGTCATCTTCACCTCCCATCAGGACCGGGACTATCTTCAGGGGAAGGGCAGCTGGAACCTGCCATAGAACCCCGCAGAGTTCAACCCTACAGGAGGACAGGGAGCTCAACTTGGGACGTGCAGCCAGAAATCTGCCTGAATCTCACGGGTCTGCGACTAGCTTGCTGAGACTCATTGACTTAGATCTGCACACTGCTACCCACGCTGTCTATTGTGACAGCAGAGACACACTCTGAAAGAGGCCCTTCATCTTCATTGTTATTCTTTATTCCCAAAATTAGTATTATTAGTTTGGTTTTTTTCTCTTTTCTTTTCTTTTGCTCCTCTTATCTTTAATTTTTTTCCCACTCTTTGCGAATATTTTTCTCTACTTTCTTTTCTTTTCTTTTTTCTTCTCTCTTTTCTCTTTCCTTTCTCTCTCTCTTACACTCACTCTCTTGCTCTCCCACATTGCTCATCTTCCCTTTTTGTCCCTGTTTTGGTCCTCATTTGGAGTTCTTCTTTATTTTCCTAGTATTCTTTTTCCTTCTCACCTGTGTCCTCTGGCCACACTGCTAACCTTCCCCTATCCTTCTTCCCATCTGTCTCTCCCTCCCCAGCCCCTTCTAACTCCCCATCTCAAAGGGTAAAGTTGTTATATTGAAGAGTTTATTCACTATACATTGGGTTAGTCCTCGATCTTGATTTAATTCACACAGCTAAAGGTGATAGATTAATAACTACCACAAAATGTCATTTTCGAAGATGTACTTGATGCAGTGGTGTTGCTGATTGTATCACTTGGGCTAAGGTGTTGTTATTGATCTAGTCAATGAACCTTCCTAGTATAAGGAAAATGAGACAGCCTTAGAGTCATTAGAGACTCAAAACTTAAAGACCAGCTATACCTGGAAGACACCTCTGAGAAGCAATCATTCCAGAAGGGTTCTAATTACAAGCAACAAAGATACCTACAATAAGCAATTTCAAACTATCAACCCAGGAG
>NW_004624816.1:1517032-1531910 GCF_000247695.1 Heterocephalus glaber
CTAGCTCATAGGACATGTCTAAGTAAATGTAAAAGAATTGAAGTTACCCCCTGTGTATTATCAGACCATAGTGCAATAAAATTGGAGATCAATAACATAAGAAACCGGAAAACCCCAACAAACACATGGAAACTGAATAACACCCTCTTGAACAACCAATGGGTCACAGAGGAAATTAAAGAAGAAATTAGACAGTTTCTACAAGTAAATGATCGCCAGTACCAAAAAAAAATAAAAAAACAGCATGACACTAGCACAAAAACAGACATGTGTATCAATGGAACAGAACAGAGCAGTGGTGGCAAACCTGTAACATGCATGCCACAGTGAGTTTGTATCTGAAAGGTTCACTATCAATGGAGTAGAGAATAAAGAAACACCCCTAGACACATTCAGCTATTTGATCTTTGACAGAGGAACCAAAAACATATGTTGGAGAAAAGACAGCCTCTTTAACAAATGGTGCTCTGAAAACTGGTTACATAGAAGATTGATTCTAGACTCGTATCTCCTATCATGCACCAAAATAAAAATGGATCAAAGAGATAGATATTAAAACAGAAACACCACATCCACTGGAAGATAAAACAGGTAAAACTCTTGAAGACATAGATACAGGAAAGGACTTTTTAAACAGAACCCCAATTGCAAAAGAAATAGCATCAAGAAACAACAAATGGGACTATAGCAAATTTAAAAGCCTTCTGCGTAGCAAAGGAAACAATTAGAATGAAGAAACAATCTATAGAATGGAAAAAAATTTTTGCCAGCTGCACCTTGGACAGAGGACTAATATCTACAATTTACAAAGAGCTCAAAAAAAATTAGACCCCACAAAATAAAAGACCCAGTCAAAAAAACTGGGCAACTGAAATGAACAGACACTTGTCAGAAGTAGTACAAATGGCTAATAAATATATGAGAAATGGGGCCAGGGATTTAACTCAGTGGTTCCGCCACCTGCCGCCTGCCTCACAAGCACAAAGACCCAAGTTCGATCCCTGGTACCAAAAAAAAAAAAAAAAAGAAATGCTCAACAGCTCAACATCTCAGGTCATAAGAGAAATGCAAATTAGAAAAACACTGAGATTCCATCTACTCCAGAAAGACTGGCTATCAAAAAATGCATGTGAGGGCCGGGGATTTAGCTCCGTGGTTCCACAGCCTGCCTCACAAGCACAAGGTCCTGAGTTTGATCCCCGGTACCAAAAAAAAAAAAAATGCATGTGAGGCTGCGAGGAAAGGCACCCTTCTGCATTGTTGATGGGAATGTAAACTGGTGCAACCACTATGGAAATCAGTACGGAGATGCCTCAAAATACTAAAAATAGAAATTCTAGGGCTGGGGATTTAGCTCAGTGGTTCCGGAGCCTGCCTTGCAAACGCAAGGTCCTGAGTTCGATCCCTGGTACCAAAAAATAAAAGATCCTATAAAAAATAGAAATTCTATTCGACCCAGCTACTCCCCTTCTTCCCCAGGGTTAAAGACATTGTATTATAGTAATACATGCATATCCATGTTTATTGCGGCACAACTCATAATAGCTAAAGCCTGAAAGTGGTATACATGCTCATCGACAGATGAATAGATAGAAGAAAATACAGTATTTATACATAATGGAGTACTATTCTGCTCTAAAGAAGGGTAAATTTGAGTCATTTGTAGGAAAATGGATGCACCTTGAGACCATAATGTTAACTGAAATGAGTCAGACACACAAACTTAAATATTGTGTTACGAGAAACCCGAAGTACAAATCGTCAAAACATCTAAATAAAAGATTGAGAATAGGAAACAGGGAGATAGGTCTTTTGCAAATGGGAAGGGATCCGTGATGGACAGGGGGTGGGGGGAGGCAGAAGGGAAATTTTAAAAAGCAAAAAACCAACCACCCAATTATATCCCCAGGGGGTTAACAGTTGCTATATCTGGAATTGAATTAGGAAGGACTTTTCACTTCATACAAATGCCTAAATACCTGTTCTCCCTTCAAGCCTGACTGTACAGTAGTATTTCATTGTTATCTATTTAATAGCTGTTGTGTCTGCACTGATTCCCCATTTTCTTTACTGATACAGTATTAGTGGTTTGTGTCTTACCTCTTTAAGTCATTCTTGCCAGAGGTTTAAAGATTTTACTGTCCCCCACCCCAAGGAACCAGCTTTCATTTATTTTCTTGTTTTCCACTTATCAATTTTTGCTTTTCTCTCTCCCTCTCCCCACCCCCTTTAAAGCATTGTTGTCCAGCAGTGTGTCTTAGAAATCAAGAAAAGAGACACCTTCCAGGAGAGCCCGCTGTCCGTATTGCCCACGGTATCGAGAGCAAGATGAGGATGGAAACTGAGAAGAGATACTGGATTTCACAGGAAGGTCGAGCATTAAGGCTTTTGGTCACCTCAATTAGACTCAAGGTGAGGCTTTTATGGGTTGCTGCACATGAAGGAAAGGGGTCTTACAGTCTAAGAGCCATGGTCAAACATGGCCTGTCTCTTGTTTTTAATCTAGTCCATAAGTAAAGCATGTTTCTCACATTTGCGAGTACTTAAAAAAACATGTATAACTGGTTAATTGATATGAACTTTAAACCTCGTGGGGGGTTTTGTTTTGATTTTTTTTTTTCTGGTACCGGGGATCAAACTCAGGACCTTTCACTTGCAAGGCATGCGCCATGCCACTGAGTTAAATCCCCAGCCCTTGTTTTGGTTTTTGAGACAGAGTCTTGCTATGTACTTCAGGCTGGCCTTGAACTCACTATGTAGCCCACAATGACCTTGGACTTGTAGTGATCCTCCTGCCTCAGCCTCCTGAGTGCTGGGATTACAGGCATGGGCCACCACATCTAGCATTAACCTTGTGTTTATATAAAAGTTTTTATTGGAGCAGAGTCACATTCATTCATTTATGTATGCTCTATGGCTACATTTGTGCTAAGTAATTGCAAGAGACACCATATAACCTGGAAACTAAAGTATTAGTTATCTTTACCAAGTAACGTTTCCAAACTCTACTTTAAATGATTCACTTCAATAAATGCAGTGTACTATAGAGTACAGTATAATGCATTCCAGTTACGGCCACTTGTTCACCATGTGGCTTAAGTCAAATGGTCCTCTACGGAGTTCCAGGCTGAATACATACCTAGAGTCTTTAGTGCAGTGGGCAGCTGTGAGGACCCACTTGTCTCTCACTAGGCTTCCTCCACATACATGAATAAGAACAGAGTCGTCTTGAACCTGCAGGCTGACTATCCACGGCCAGGCCCCAGCTTGAGCTTCTGTGCCTCCTACAATCCCAGGCCCCCTCAACACATCTCTAAGTGGTGCTGATCCACAATCTAAAGATAAAAATGGTATATTAGTTGAGCTAAGCATCTATATTCCTGAGTATCTGTTACTTCCTAATCTGAACACATTAATATAAACCTTTAAATTCCTGTTTTTAAAAACTGATGAGTCAAGCTGGATACCTGAGGCATGCCTAGATTTTGAAAGAATCTTAAAGGAGAAATAAACATACCACAGTTGATTACTTTCAAATAGCACCATTTTAAAACTACTCCCAAAAGTATAAAAATGATGTAAGTGTCTCTGGCCAGTTATCATGTGCTGCCCTGTGTAAAAGTGATTAAGAGGCTGAGGGTAGGGGGCCGAGGTTGTGGAGCGGGCATGTGTGAGGTCTGGGATTCAATCCCCCTTCCAATCCCAGCCCCAAGGAGGGGTTGAGAAGCAAGCCTGAGTGGTGAGAGCTGCACATTCTAGTTCTTGGCCATTTAACTTGTTAGACGCAACTGTATTAAGAAAAGGTCACCCAAATGCCCTTTCAACTCGCCGATGAATTATCAATCTGTACAGTGAGAATGATAAACTCCAGAACTGTAGGAAGCACATACACAGAACCTAAGTATACGCCTAACACTGGAGTGGTTCCAGAAGCAGCTCAGGCCTGTGACACAGTGGCTACAGGTAGGTGGGACGGGAGAGAAGGAGCCACGCTAACACCTAGGGGGGCTGGAGAGGCGCGGGGTGCAGAGCCGGGGAACGGGTGGACAAACACTGCCCTTCGCGGCCAGGTCCTCCTGCCGCCCGTGCGCCGCCTCGGCCCAGCCCAAACCACCAGCCTCTCCGAGTGAGCGGGGCTGGGCACACAGGAGAGCGCTCCCCAGCAGCAGCAGCCGCAGCAGCGCGGGCCTCACCAGCCCCATGTCGGCTCTGGCGGGAGAGACGCAAGATGGCGGCGGCGCGATGACCCGGCCTGGTCGGCGGGCGGGCGGGCTGCGGGGCCGGACGAGTTGCCCGGACGAGTTGGCCGGATGAGATGCCGGGGTGGGAGTTCTGAGTGGCGCCCACTCCCAGGACAGCGGCGGGTTAGGTGTGCTTCCCTCGGCCGGGTCTGCGTGGTCATTAACTGGCAACGCCCGTCTGGGTCCGAGCGGCACGGAAGCGCGGACGGTGTGGAGCCCCCCGGGACACTGCCTGCTCAGGCCCAGAGCACCAGGGAGGCTGCCAGGAGCAGCGGTGTCCACACCAGGGGCCTCGGACAGGCAGGGAAGGCAGCGCAGGTGCAGGTGCAGAGGTTGCCATTGGAGGCAGCAGAACCATCCAGGAGCCCAAGTTTCTGTGCTGCAGATCAATCTCTTAATAGCTTTAAAGTAGTTTGCCTTTAATACATCAACTCAGGTTGAGGTGATAAAGTCAAATTTAAGGCGCTACGGTACAAAGTTGAGGACTGAGCCTGACCGAGAGTATTACAGGTTTGCACCACCAGCCCAGGTTGTTTTGTCATTCTTCAGTTAGGCTGAGCTTTGCCCTGTTAACTTCAACCCTCCAGGTACAAGGGAAGAGTGTGGCCTGTGCCAGTCTGGAGGTTGGTCACATGGTAGGGAATAAAAGTAGCGATCAATAAAAAAGGACACCCCTCTGAGGTTGACATGGTTGGCAGCATTAAATAAAAGTATTGCAGCTGGGAATATGATGATGACATGTGGGAAAGGAAGGAAAGACCCGGGGGCTGAGTTTCAATCAATGGTTGGGAAGTAGATGGGGAGAAACAAGTTGCAAGTTGCACTTAGGGCTGACAAGAAACAAATTCCCTGTTCTGCAAATATTTTAGAAAATAATTGTGGAAAGGAAGAAGCAGTCGGTGCTCCCCAGGAGGAATTATGCTGACCTCTGAGTTATTTTTCATGGGAGTGTGTTGTTAGAAAGTAAGCCTAGAAGGAGCCAGGGATTTAGGTCCGTCGTTCCAGCCCTGTCTCACAAGCACAAGGTCCCGAGTTCGATCCCCAGTACCAAAAAAAAAGCCTTAGAGAAGCAAAGCATAATGGCCTTTGCACTGAGCTATATCCACAGCCTTCTGAAATCTTTCATTTGGAGGTAGGGTTTCAGTAAGTCACTCTTTCCCAGGCTGGGCCTGAAATTGAAATCCTCCCACAAGTATCTCAGAATACTGAGATTACAGGCGGTGCCAACATGCTGGCTTGTGTTTTGTTTTTGAGACAGGGTCTCACTGTTAGTTCAGGCTGGCCTTGAACTTACTATGTAGCGCTGGCTGACCTCAAACTCACAGCAATCCTCCTGCCTCAGCCTCCCAAGTGCTGGAATTACAGGCATGTGCTATCACACCCAGCTGGCTTGTGTTTGAAGTACTTAATAGGCACATATTGCTAGCTGGTACCATTTTGGACACAGAGTCATAGAATACAGTTGCCATCACTCTGGAGTGTTCTGCTAGACAACACTGCTCTAAACAACATAGTGGACCCTTGACTTACAAATAGTTCGTTCTCGAGGGCTGGTTGAACTCACGTTGGTTGTAAGACTATTTTTCCCATAAGAAATAATAGAAATATCTACAATGCATTCCAGACCACCCAAAGCACCCTTTAACTAAACTTGTCATAATAAAAAAGGTTGTATAATGTATGTAATTTACCAGAAACATCAATAATTTTCCTAGTGTATTCACCAAAAAGTGATAAAATGTGCCTAGTTTACCAGAAACAACAATTTCATACTATACTCACCATTCAAGTTTGACTTCTTTCTCAACTTTGGCTTGCAGGAAGGGAGGATGAAATGGAAAGTGGTTATTGTTTGGAAGGAAGTCCCTTTCCATAAGAACATCAGGGAACTGGCCCTCTGGTGTCCTTTCTCTCCTTGGGAGAGTCTGTAGCCCACTAGGACCTCCTTCTGGCTCACTAGGTCTCAACTGGTCTAAGGTTGTTTCTGTCTTTTAACTCTGTTCTGTAGTATGACATGATATTGTCATTAGGCAGTTAAATGTAGAGATTGGCTTTTTCTCTGTCTGGGTGGGTCTTCTCCACAAATGTTTGTAGCTCTGTTCATTTTTTCAGGATTTCCTTTATTTATTTCCTTTATTTTTCTGCACTGATTGTTGATACTCCCCGCCCCCCCTTCAGAAAGCTCCTCAGCTGCCATTCTCTGTTGCTTAGCCAGAAGTTGCTGAAGTTCCTCTGTAGACAATTCCTCTGAGAGTTCCTCCACCAGTTCCTCAACATCACCGCTGTCTACCTGCAAGCCTATGGACTCTGCTATTGTTGGTTGATCTTTTTTTTTTTGGTACCAGGGATCAAACTCGGGTCCTTGCACTTGTGCGGCAGGCAGCGTCTGCTATCGTGACAGTGTCATCAACCACAGGGTCACCTAAGGCTCAGGCTCCTCTACACAGCCTTCAGAGTCTCTCTCCTGTATAATTTTAGGCCACACTTTCTTCCAGGCAGATTGCTGTGTCCTTAGAGAGACATTGGCTCAGGATTGCTCAATTAACCCCACACAGGAAAGGATGCTGTAATGTTCCTTCCAGAACTCTTCAAGGGTTAAATCTGTATCTGAGACCATCTGGAAGCACTTCAGGAACAGTTCCTTGATGTATAGTTTCTTAAACTTAGCTATAACCTGCTGATCCATAGGCTTCGGTAGAAGAATTGTATTAGGTGTGAGGAACTCGACTGAGGGCCATGGGAATTCTTCAGCCAATTCTCTCAAATCTTGTGGGTGAGCAGGAACATTGTCCATGGTGAGGAGAGCCTTGAGTGATAAATCTTTTTTTTTGGTACTGGGGATCAAACTTGGGTCCTTGCGCTTACACCACAGGCGGCAAAACCACTGAGCTAAATCCCCAGACCCTGTCCTCTAGATATTTCTTAACAGTAGGACAGAAAGCCTCCCTGATCCACTCAAGAAAAAGTATTCTTGTTACTTAGGCTTTTGCATTAGATCTCCTCATGACCCCTAGCCTTAGTCTTCATGACTTTTTTTCTGAACACTGTAGGGGTCTCAGAATGATAAACCAAAAGAGGCTTTTTCTTGAGGTCACCACTCACACTGACACATAGCAACAAGGTTAGCCTATCCTTCATAGACTCGTGCCCTGGCATTTTCTTCTCTTCCTGGGTAGCATATGTTCTCCTGGGCATTTTCTTGCAGAAAAGTCCAGTTTCATCAGCTGAAAACTTGATGAGAGCAAAAGCTATTTCTCTATGTTGTTCTGAAGTGGTGTGATTTTCAGCAGCCCTTTTGTCAGCACTGGCTGCTTCACCATGCCTAGTTATGCTATGAACTCCAGTTCTCCCTTTAAAATTATGAAACCACCCCTTACTGGCATGAATTATCACCATTATCACTCATTGATGGATTACCCTTTATGAGATCTGCATTTATATCCCTAGTTTTTTCACAAATTACAGACTCAGGCTATAACCTCCCTTCTGCTGTTTACTAATCCACACTAATAGTAGCCTGTCTACTTCATCCAACACTGTTGGTCATGACTTTAATTTGAGTAACATCTTCGGCAATACTAGCTTCCTTACACAACTCTTTTGTGATTGTTGAGATGGTGGATTTTGACATGCTGTACATATTAGTTAGATTGGTGACATAAACACTACCATATTTTTCCAAAATTTCTTTCTTTTTCTGATTGCTTTCTTTACCTTCTTCTCCTTCCTTAGCTTCTTTTCTAGCTTTTGGGGGGCCATTTTGACAGCAGTAATTGTAGTGATTAAATAAAGCACTGACCGAAGCCAGGCGTGGTGGTGTACACCTTTGATCCCAGCACTCAGGAAGCTGAGACAGGAAGATTGCTGTGAGTTTGAGGCCAGCATGGGCTACATAGTTCAGGGCCAGCCTGAAACTACAAAGGGAGACCCTGACTCAACAAAACAAAACAAAACAAACACAAACCCCATGCTGACTGAAGTCACGTCCACAAACATGAGCATCTGAGTTGGGCATGCTGGCACACACCTGTAGTGCCAGTACTCAGGAGGCTGAGGCAGGAGGATTGCTGTGAGTTCGAGGCCAGCTTGGACTACATAGTAAGTTCAAGGACAGCCTGAACTACTCAGTGAGACACTGTCTCAAAAACTAAAAAAAGAGGGCCAGGGATTTAGCTCAGTGGTTCCGCCGCCTGCCTCGCAAGTGGAAGGACCTGAGTTCGATCACCGGTACCAAAAACAAAACAAAAGACTAAAAAAAGAGCCAGGGATTTAGGTCAGTGGAACCGTGCCTGCAAGTGCAAGGTCATGAGTTTGATCCCCAGTACACAAAAAAAACAACAAAAAAATGCACATCTGGGCTTAGACTGACACTTATGAATGCTTGCATATGCTTTTCTGACATTGCCTTTGTTTACAGTCACACAAATGGCCAGCATTTGAGTTGTAACTCAATACTTTGGTCTAAGTTAAAACTAAAATTCCAGCTGGGGATTTAGCTCAGTGGTTTCGCCGCCTGCTGTGAAAGCGCAAGGACCCCAGTTTGATTCCCAGTACCAAAAAAAAACACTAAAATTCCAGGGGGCCAGGGATTTAGCTCAGTGATTCTGCCGCCTGCCTCGCAAGCTCAAGGTCCCAAGTTCGATCCCCGGTACCCCCCAAAAAAATAAAGGAAAAAAAAAATTTTTTTAAAGGAAAAAACTAAAATTCCAGTTGTAAGCCAAGTTGTTTGTATGTGAGCCTGCCTGTAACAGGAGGATCCACTGTATTATTTAGTGTTTGTTGTTGTTGTTTGAGACAGTCTTGATTTTCAGTGCCAGGCTTGAGCTTGTATGTTGCCCAAGCTTGGCCTGGACTTAGGATTCTCCTTCCTCAGCCCCCTAAGTTTTAGGAATACAGGCCCTGCAGCTCCGGAATGTTGGGATTACTGATGAGCACCACCGTGCCCATCTCCACTTTTTTTGATAGGTTGATTCTAAAAGTTACACAGAAAGGCAAAGTAACTAGAATAGTCAAAATAAGTTTGAAGAAATTTCTTTAAAAAGCTTTAAGAACTCACCTTATTTGATTTCAGGACTTGTTATAAAGCTCCAGCCAGATGTGGTGGTGCACACCTGCCATACCAGCAATTGGGAGGCTGAGGCAGGAAGATCACAAGTTTGAGGACAGCCTGGGCTGCATAGTGAGTTCAAGGTCAACCTGAACTACATAGTGAGACCCTGTCTCAAAAATTAAGCTGGGCATGGTGGCTCATGTCCATAATCCCAGCACTCGGAAGGCTGAGGCAGGACAATCACCATGATTTCAAGGCCAGCCTGGGCTACCTAGTGAGTTCAAGGCCAGCCTGAACTACATAGTGAGACCCTGTCTCAAAAAACAAAATCAAAACAAAAACCAAAAACTGATTTTAAAATGGAGGGTTGCCATCTAGTGGACACATTTAAATAGAACTTTAAAAATCTTGTGTAAGAGGTTCATAAAATGAAGGGGTACAAAGCTTTTCAGACTTATCAACACCCAGGTAAGAAAGAAGATACTTACACATTCTGATGGTTAAACCCCCAAACTCAGGTACAGTGGCCCACACCTGTAATCCTACTCGAGAGGCTGAAGCAGGAAGACTGAGTTCAAGGCCAGCCTAGGCAACAGGGTGAGACCCAGCATTAAAAAACAAAACCACACAAACTTTGAGGTCGATCAGACCTAGGTCTGAATGTTAGTTTTACTATGAATATTAGTTTATGAATTTGGGCAGTGTCGAGGCTCTATGTAATTTAGTGAGACCGAACTCCGACCTTCATTCGTTGAGCAATTATGGAAGTACTTCTGTGAACCAGACTAGACTGGGGATAGAGACAGCACCCTAGAGCTGTGTGTTTGAGAAGGGATACTACTTTGTTGAGTGGTTGGACTGGATTTAAATCTAATTCCTAGTAACACATAACCTTAGGTAACTACTGATCGCAAAGAGGACACTAAGATCTGAATTCCAAGTGCAACCTGTAATCCCAGCATTGTAGCAGGGTGAGGCAGAAGGGGACTGCAAGTTCAAGCCCAGCCTCGGCAATTTAGGGAAGCCCTGTCTCAAAAATAAAAAGAGCTAGGGGTTTCATCACCTGCTGCGCAAGCGCCAAGGACCCAAATTCGATCCCCGGTAAAATGAATAAATAAAAAATGAAAAAAAAATAAAAATAAAGAGGGCTAGAGATGTAGCTCAGTGTGAAGGATCTGGGTTCAATCCTCAGTACATACATATATACTATACATACACACACTGGGAGACACTATCTTTAGTGTTAGCTGTAATTTTTTATGCATAGTAAGCTTTCGATAAATAGTAGATATGTACATGTAGGGAAGCTTTCTGGATTCTACAACCTCAATGTAGGTGTCCTTTTCCTGTTTTATAATTTAAACAATATGGAAAAGTTTTTATGACAGTAAATTTTGCTGTGAGAGTACTTGAGACAAGGTCTTGCTATGTAGTCCAGGCTGGCCTCGAACTCGTGGTGATCCTCCTGCCTCAGCTTCCCAAGTGCTGGGAGGTGTGACCACCATGCCCAGCAGATTATATAATTCTTTTTTTTCTTTTTGGTACCGGGGATCAAACTTGCACTTTCGAGGCACGCAGCACCACTGAAACAAATCCCTGGCCCCAGATTATTTCTAAACCATAACGTATTTCTGTATGTCTCCCATGTCCATTTTTTGGTACTAGGGATCGAACTCAGGACCTTGCACTTGCAAGGCAGGCGTGGAACCACTGAGCTAAATCCCTAGCCCTCCTGTGTCCACATTTTAATTGGAGAAAAATGCAAGTTTAACCTGGTAACTTGAAGATAATAATTGAAAGATTAAACAAATTTCCTAAACTCTTTAACAAATGCCCAGTCTTCGTGCTGTTCAGTGAAAAGGATGTCTAATTTTATATACCTTAGATGTGTTCATAAGCAGTATTTTCATTAGAATATATATAAACTGATACTTTATTACATAAAATAGGTGAGTTTGGTCTGCAGTTTGAAATATAATTTCATGTTTGGACTACAATCCAATATAAACTCATTAAAATTTGGTAAGCTCCACACTGATTTAGCACAACAGCCAGGAAAATAACATAGTGTGTGTTTATAGTGTGAGCAGTGGGTGCCCAGCCTTATCACACAGCCAGACTGAGGCACCAGGCCCAGCAAGTGAGGCTCTGCACCAAGTCTGCAGGCACCTTGCTGACACATCCCCAGCCGGAACTGCTGGTGGTCATCAGGTGGCCCGGGGCAGTCACGGATATGTGGGCCCAGTGTGAACATGTTAAGGACTAAGTAGACCAGTGCTGCAGCCACACCCAACACCCACCGAGTGTACCATCCATTAAAACCTTCCATGGCCTTCGTGGCCCCAGACCTCTTCTTCAGGGCTAACAGGCCACAAGTTTGAGATTCTGACTTTATACAACATGATTCTGATCAGATTTTTTTCCTTTTCATAAAACTACTGCCAAATCAGTGGAATCCCATTTTAAAAGACCCTTTTAATGAAAAATTTTACCAGGAGGATCAATCATAAAGTTATCAGTTAGATAAAAGCTTCTGCGTAATAGGCTCCTAAACATTTGTAGAACAGAAATTTTAGGTTTATTATAACTGGTTCTGAGTGAATCAAAGCAAAAACATCCTTTAAAACAGGCTGTAGGGCCAGGGATTTAGCTCAGTGGTTCCGCCACCTGCCTCGCCAGTACAAGGTCCCGAGTTTGATCCCCGGTACCAAAAAATATGTAATTAAATAAATAAATAAAACAGGCTGTACACACCAGGTTTGCAAATTTGTCCTCACTTTAAAACTAGAACACTAGTTAATGTAATTAACAGAATGGCTGTCAGCAAGCTTGTCATTCATATAGCAAGCACTGTATTTTATACTGTATTCAGCAAACTTTTATCAATGTTCTTTAATTTCATAGACAATATGAAACTTATTATATATGAAGCACACAATTGTTCTGCAGTACAATTTCAAAGTGTATACAAATTAAAGTACAGAGGTTAAACACTGGTATACTGACAGCATTTCAAGCTTTAGGTAAACTCCATATAAAACATACAATTCAAATATTAGCTAATTTGAAAACTTTACTTCCCATATATAAAAGTGATACTTTGAGATGCAAAATCTTTTTTACTAAACTATATAAACATTTAAAATAATCATTAAAAACATTAAAATTTATAAAGATTAGCTATAAAAATATATTGGCAGTCACTTTTCTTATAAAGGTACCATTCACTATATTACAAAATAGTCTCTAACATAAAGTTGCCTTAATAACTGTACTATTTCAGAACCTGATAAACTTTAAATTGACTATAAAGTCCTCTTGGAAAACCTTTGGTATGCAAGCTTGAGAAGGTTTTTAAAAAGTATTTTAAGGGCCTGTAAACATTTCATCCTGTTAAAGCACAACAGAATAAGTAATGGATATTTAACTGCATATAGGATATAGAATCAAAAAACCAATTTATTATGTTTTTGTAAAAAAAAAATTACCCTTACCAGAGTAAGCTAAAACCAAACTATTTAAAAGTATCAAACGTTTAAATAGTTCTCTTTTCATTCTGATAAAAAAATGTTACAAAATCACCACACTCCTTTTGTGTACCTTAGATTCCTCTTAGGACAAGACCTCAAAAATAGTTAACCCAGTCTCAAAAAAATCACCTCAAGTCCAACAGACTCTTAACCCATTTAGAAGATCTGACATTAAAATAAGTATACATAATCAGAACACAAAATTTATATATTTCATAATGTATCAGGTTTTCTTTTAATTTGTAATTTAGAATTTATTGGTAGAAATAACACACACACACCCCTGAAAAAGGTAAATTTCAGAAAAACAGAAATGCAAACCTATAGGGGAAACTGATTTATTTTTAAAAGTTCTATTTACTGAATTTGGATTGATGACTTCTCTGCCATTTTTGGACTGATGACTAGTTAGAATGTTCACACTGCTGAAGTTTATTTCTTGCTTCTCATGTTTAATTTTTACAAAGCTTCCAGTTGTGCCAGTAGCTTCCTTGATGTCACTTTCCATTGTATCCTCTGTCACCAAATCTCTTGGAGAAGACATTCATCTTTGAGTTGCAAAAGCCTATATAAAAATTAGCTTCATTTCTGACCTTTTAATTTATAAAACTCCACTACAAAGAAATCCATCTGACTTTTTGGAGAAGTCCACAAAAATATTCTTTTTAAAGAATCAAACACTTTTATGAGAATAAAGATCCTTCAAAGTTTTTAACTCTTCTATTAGAGTTTTATTTTGATTTTCCAGGACTGCAACTCGATTTTCCAGGCATTTCACATATTCTTTCTTCTTTCTACGACATTCTCGAGCAGCTTCTCTAAAAAGAAACATTAAAAAAAAAATGTTAGGGCCCAGGATTTAGCTCAGTGGTTCTGCTGCCTGCCTCAAAAGCACAAGGTCCCTTGAGCCAGGGATTTAGCTCAGTGCTTCCGGTGCCTGCTTCGCAAGCTCAAGGACCCAAGTTTGATCCCCAGTACCAAAAAAAAAATAAGGTCCCGAGTTCGATCCCTGGTACCAAAAAAAAAAAAAGTTAGAAAAACTTCACATTCTTTAGTAAATGTACTTCAGTAATTTTCTCTGGCCATCTCCCCCACACTCACACAGACACACACTTAAAAAAGTAAGGTGCCATCTGCATTCATTGAAACACACAGATCTTAAGTAGACAACCATTTTGGTAAATGCATATTATCTGAATAATCCACATCTGTGGAGACACAGAACTGTTCCACTGCCCCAGAAAGCTCCCTTAATCCCTTCCTGGTCAGTATGTTCCCAAGCAACCATTATTTTGATTTTTATAACATACAGGAGTTTTTCCTGTTTTAGCTTCATATACTACTATTATATCTGGTCATCTTTTACCCTGTATGTTTTTGAAGTTTATCCATGGTGCTGAATGGTGGTTTATTCCTTTATACTGTTGGGTATATTTCATTGCATGGAAACAACCACAAACTGTCTATTCATTCTCTTAGTCTGTTTCTAGAATTAGCTGCTATGCATATTCTTACATATAATTTAACTTCTCTTGAATAAATATGAAGGTGAAATTTATGAGTCCTCTGGTTAACTTCTGAATTATAACAGTGCTTGAGCAAATAGTCCTGTCCATGACCTCTTAAGACATTTCTGTGAAGTCACATAAGTTATACTTATTTTACCTTATAAAATATATGTAGATATTTTGTTTTACAGTTTATGCTGGTACACAAATCTTTGTTTTTAAAAGCACTACAAGCCACCTCATCTTTGACAAAGGAGCCAACCACCCTCACTGCAGGAAAGATAGCCTATTTAATAAATGGTGTTGGAAAAACTGGATTTCAACCTGTCAGGGATTAAAACTAGACCCATATCTATCACCATGCACTAAACTAAGATCTAAATGGATTAAAGATCTAAATATTAGGACAGAAACACTAAACTTGCTGGAAGATAAGTTAGGTAGAACTCTTGAAGATATTGGCATAGGAAAAGACTTTATGAACAAAACCTCAGTAGCACGGGAACTAGCAGAAAAAATCAACAACTGGGATTTCATCTTATTGAAAAG
>NW_004624816.1:1540812-1568987 GCF_000247695.1 Heterocephalus glaber
AAAATGGAAATAAAGTCTTTGTAAATAGGGAAGGGTGGAGGGCGTGAAGGAAGGGCTAGGAATGGGGAAAAAATAAGAACCAAGATGCATTATACAAAGGTACAGTTCCCAATAAGAAATGTAATTGTGTTGTATACCTACAATGTATCAATAAAAGAATTTAATACAAAATTTAAAAAAATTCCTACAATCAAATGGCAATTGCAATGACAATACAACATGTCAGAACCTATGGGACTCAAGCAATTGTTTTTTGTTTTCTGAGACAGGTCTCGCTGGCCTTGAACTCCAGCGATCTTCCTGCCTCAGCCTCCAAGTTCTGGGATCACAGGGGTGCACCACCATGCCCAGCTCAAGGAAAGCAGTTCTAAGAAGGAAGTTTGTATCTGAGTGCCTTCCTTAGTAAAACAGATCATTACTAAATGAATTACTTGCATCTCAAGGTCCTCGTAAAACAAGGGCAACCCAAATCCAAAACCTGTAAAAGGAAAGAAATTATAAATATCACGGCAGAAATCAATGAAATTGTGGCTAAAAAAATAAAAAAGATCAGTGATTTGAGTTAGTTTGTTGAAAGGATAAATAAGATGAATAAATTCTTAGCCAAATTAGCAAAATTAGGGAAAAGATCCACATCAATGAAATCAGAAATGACTAAAGGGAAAATTCAACAAACACCACAGAAATTCAGAGGATTAGAAGAAACTACTTCAAAAACCTGTATTCTAGGGCTGGGGATTTAGCTCATTGGTTCCACCGCCTGCCTCGCAAGCACAAGGTCCTGAGTTCGATCCCCAGTACCAAAAAAAAACCTGTATTCTAGTATACTAGAGAATTAGAAAGAAATGGATATAATTCCCAGATACATACCAAAATTGGACCAAGAAGATATATAAAAAAAAAAACCTGAACAGATTAAAAGCAATGAAATGTAAGCATTAAGAAAAACTCAGGATATGATGATTCACTGCTGAATTTTACCAGAATTTCAGAGAACTAATGCCAGTGATCCTCAAACTCTCCCAAGAAATTGAGAGGGAAGGAACATTTCCAAACTCATTCCATGAAGACAGCATGACCCAATACTAAAATTGGACAAGAACTCAACAAAAAAAGAAAGCTACAACCCAGTAATCTCTGATGAATACAAATGCAAACATCTTCAAGATATTTGCAAACAGACTGCAACAAATCATTACAAAAGATCATATATCATAACCAAGTTAGGCTGGGGATTTAGCTCAGTGGTTTCACTGCCTGCTGTGCAAGCGCAAGGACCCGAGTTCAATCTTCGGTACCAAAAAAACCCATCATAACCAAGTTAGCTTCATCCAGGAAAGCAAGGATGGTACATATGTAAAAAACAAAAATCACATGACCATCACAATGGGTGTAAGAAAAGCCTTTGAAAAAAATCCAACAAACTTTCATAATTAAAAACCTTGACAAAAACAGGTATTAAAAGACCTTATCTCCAACTAATAAAAGCCATTTAAGACAAACCCACAGCCAACATCACATTAAATGGGAAAAACTGAAAGCTTTTCCTCTAAAATCAGGAACAAGATAAGGTGTCCACTCTCACAACTCCTCTTCAGTTATAACCATAGGCAGCTAAGTTAGATAGAAATAAGTACACAGTCAGAGAGGATCTTGGCCCTCAAAGAAGTTGGCACAAACAGTAAAGACATCAGAATTGTGGGTGGAAGTGCATTTGAAGGCCAGGCCTACCTGCCTCCCTAAGGGATAAACAGTAACTTGAAATTATACTGTAATTCGCACCACCTGGTCCAAGAAGTCCAGCTCAGCAACAGTCACCCAGGCAGATGACCAGAGCATGTGGACCCACCCCTTCCCAAAAATGCATTTGTTCTTTCCAGGTACCCTTGCTACACGTATGACCTGTTTCCCTATTGGATCAATATTAGCTAAGCGGCTATACTTGTAATCCTATAGGCTGTCATCTGACCCATGTTGTGACTCTGCCATATCAATTACCCTGACAAAGGCCCTCGGTTGCCACCCCATTCCGGACCGCTAGTCTCTCCTTATTTCCAATAAACCTCTCTTGCTTATTCCTTTGGTTTGAGACTTCATTCCTTAATGCTGTGTGACCTAGGACCTAGCATCTAACAGGTCAGGAGTTATAGTTCTCCTATATCATTATTACTCAAAACTTTAAGTCAATCAGGTAAGAAAAAGAATTGAAAGGGATATAAACAGGAAAGGAAGAAGTCAAGCTACCTCTACATTCAAATGATATAATCCTTTACAGAGAAGATCAAAAACTTCAGCAGAGGACTCTTTAAGAGCTAATAAACTCAGCAAAGTGGCAGGATACAAAATCAATGCACAAAATTCAGTAACATTTCTGTATACCTACAATGAATGCAACTGAGAAGTGAGGAAAAACAATCTCATTCATGGTAACTTCAAAAAAATTAAATGCCAAGGAATCAACCTAATCTAAGAGTTCATGAAAAAGCTCTATAACAAAAATGACAGGGCCGGGGATTTAGCTCAGTGGTTTCGGCGCCTGCTGCGCAAGGACCCCAGCTCGATCCCCGGTACCAAAAAAAAAAAATTCAATGAATACACTGGGCGGGGGATTTAGCTCAGTGGTTTCGCTGCCTGCTGTGCAAGCGCAAAGACCGGAGTTCAATCCCTGGTACCAAAAAAAACAAAAACAAAAATGACAGTAGAGTGGTACCCTGGTTTATGAACTTAATTTGTTTTACAATTTTGGGGAAGATGGCCTTGGTTGTGTTTGTCATCCAATGCAGAATTTTCAAATGGAAGCAAATTTTTGCTGAACATTTTTGTTTGCAAACAGAAGCATTTGTGAACTGAGGTATTACTGAACTCTGAAGAGATTTTAAGAGGATGTTAGAAAATGGAAAGGCATACCCTATTATATAGAACCAGACAAGACCCAGAATAGCAAAAGTGATTCTGAGCAAAAAGAGCAAAATAGAAGGCATTACAATCCTAGATTCTGAGTTATACTACAAAGCTATTGTAACAGAAATAGCATGGTACTGGCATAAAAATAGATATAGACCAATAAAATAGCAGACACAGAAACAATCCCATGGTACTTCTAGCTGGGCTGGGGATTTAGCTCAGGGGTTCCGCCACCTGCCTCGAAAGCACAAGGTCCCAAGTTTAATCCCCAGTACCAAAAAAAACCCCCAAACAAATCATGTACTTCTAGCCATCCGATCTTTGACAAAGGGGCTAAAACCATGAACGCTGGAGAAAAGATAGCCTCTTAAACAAATGGTGCTGGGAAAACTGGCTATCCATGTACAGAAGAGTGAAACTAGGCACTTATCTCTCACCCTATACTAAAATCAAATCAAAATGGATCAGAAACCTAGGTTGAAACTGCTGGAAGATAAAATACAGAAAACATCTGAAGACACAGGCATATGCAAGCACTTCCTGAACAGAACACTAATAGCACAAGAAATAACACGAAGGATCAACAATAGGATTATATTAAAAGGCTCCTGCACAGCAAGGAAAACAATCAAAACCACCTTCAGAATGAGAAAAAAATTACCAGTTACTCTTCTGATAAAAGGCTTAATATCTAAAATAAAGAACTCACAAAAATTAGACCCTATAAAACAAATGACCCAATGAAAAAATAGGCCAATATGGGGCCAGGGATTTAGCTCAGTGGTTTTGCCACCTGCTGGGCAAGCGCAAGGACCTGAGTTCGATTCCTGGTACAAAAAAAAATAAGCCAATAAAATTAACAGATATTTCTCAAAAGCAGCAGCACAAATGGCAAATACATTAAAAAATATTTAACATCTTTAGCCATTAGAGAAATCCAAATCAAAAAAACACTGCGATTTCATCTATTCCAATAAGAATGGCCATCATCAAGAACACATAAACCAACGAATGCTAGTGAGGCTATGGGGAAAAAGGAACACTTCTACATTGTTGGTGGGAATGTAAACTAGTATAGCTACTTTGGAAAATACTATGGCTTTCCTCAAAAAAAAAAAAAAATCAAAACTATAAATTCCATTTGAAAATATACCTCTTTCCTGGGTATTTTCTTGAAAGAGTTGAAGAAATCATACTGTAGAGATACAAGAACACTCATTCGTAGTGGAACAATTCACAATTGCCAAACTATAGAAGCAGCCTAGACGCCCAACAACCAATGAATGGATAGTACATTTACACAAATGAGTATTATTTAGTCATAAAGAAGGATAAACTTAAGTCATTTGTAAGAAAACAGAGCTTAAGACCATAATGTTAAATGAAATAAGTCAGGTGCAGAAGGCTAATTGTCACCTGGTTTCTCTTATATGAGAAACCCAAAATATAAAGAGTTAAAAGATGATAGGCAACAGGAGGTGGAGCTTATGGATAAGCAAACAAAGTGGTTTCTTGATCCACTCTGGGAGGCTGTGTCTCAAAATTTTAAAAAATGTTTATAGGGCTTTGTATGTAGCTCAGTGTGAAGGCCCTGGGTTCCCTCTCCAAAACAAAAAGGGTTTCTTGAGATGAAATAAAGCAGAGGCAGGGCTTGAGAGGACTGACTCCAAGACTGAAAGAAGTTCTGTGGATAAAATGCTTTTATGCAGCATCACACGCTACAAAAGAATCTTTCATTCAAGGAGATGTAGAACTCACTTGTTTTTTGTTTTGTTTTGTTTTGATTTGTTTTCGGTACCGGGGATCGAACTTGGGTCCTTGTGCTTGTGAGGCAGGTGGCAGAACCACTGAGCTAGATCCCCAGCCCTCACATCTGTCTTAAGTAACACAACTACCTAATCAATAAGTAGCCCTCAACATCAAAGCAAGACCTTCCACCAGCAAAATGATCAGACTTGTTAAAGGTTCAGATGGGGCCGGGGATTTAGCTCAGTGGTTCCGCTGCCTGTCTCGCAAGCACAAGGTCCTGAGTTTGGTCCCCGGTAGCAAAAAAAAAGGTTCAGATGATTGTTGGCATTTTTTACCAGTAAAGTAGTTTTAAACATAATGCTATCACATTCTTAATAGACCACAAGTATACTGTAAACATACTTTTTTTTTTTTTAGTACCAGGGATCGAACTCAGAACCTTGCGCTTTCGAGGCAGGCATGGTGCCACTGAGCTAAATTAAATCCCCAGCCCCTAAACATAACTTTTATATGCACTGGGAAATCAAAAACTCATAATTTGCTTTATTGTGACATTTGCTCTATTGTGTTGATCTGGAACCAAACCCACAATATCTCCAAGGTATGCTTGTATAATTTTCACTTAACTCTGTGAGTCCAACAAGAACAAAATGTTGTCTGAAAAGCTTTCCTTAACAATGGTATTTCAAAGGACACAATAAAACTAGAATAATTCTAGAGCATATACTATGCATGTTAAATAAAGAAAGTAAGAAATGGGGCCCACTGATCTACTGGGATTGAAGTAGACAATCTTACAGTAAAATAAAGTTGACATGTATCTCCTTCTTTCTAATTATACTATTCTAACATATGGTATGTTCTAAGATTTACAAAACCCTTACCCATTCTGGTAGTATAATTTTACTGCTTACCTATTTTTCATCAGCCTTATTTCTCTCTTCAGTTGGGGGTCATCTGTCTTAGTTGTCTGAGATGTAAGAGTTACCGGAGATGTCATCACCACAGTTTGTGGCAGTGAAGTAGCTGAAGGCGTGGTACGGATCTGATATGTTTGCATATCTCCTGATGCAGCTGTATGGCCAGAAAGGTGAATTAGTTGCTAAGTGTCTTTGAAAGTACTTTGGGAAACTTTCCATAGATAGTTAAGCATACTTACTTTGTACAACCACCTGGTTGCTGGGCACAAGTATTTGCTGTCCATCAGAGGTCTGTGCATACTGGAGAATTGTACCTTGCTGAGTACTGCCTGAATTGGTCCTGGTTAATGTATGAAGTCCCTGCACACCATCTGTTCCTGGGCTGGCCAACTGTAAGGCTCCATTTGGGGCAATGGCAACTTTGACCAAAAGAAAAAATAGTATTATAAGGCTACATAAAAAAATGGGTGAAAAAAACCCAAACTACCTGTTAAAATAGGTTTCAATGCAACTCTGCTCGGTAATTGTGGACCACTTTGGATGAACCAAATAGTGAAAAACAGTAAAATGGCATTTCTTTATAAAATTCTATAGTTCAGCTGTACTGTCTTAAATTCATTCTCAAGTTGTATAATACATAACTGATTGGTAAAAACAGCACATTTTGGAATCCATGGGGCACTCTATTAATTGCTAATATCACAAATTCTAAAGCATCAGAAGAGGGCACCCATGGCTAACTTTTAAAAGATAAAAAAGAAAAGGAAACAAACATTGTAATTTTACATGCTATTTATGTAACTGATATTTAAGAAATGTAATCTGTTCATTCATTTCCTTGTGAAAAGAAAGTCACCAGAACCCACCTATTGGATCACATTACTTAGCTCCCTGTAAACATTTTTCATTGAATTATACTTGTGATAATGGGTCTTCCCTTAAATTAAAACCCAGAAGATATAATCAAACAGAAGTTACTTTAGCATTATGCAATTTCAAATTTTAAAAATCCCCTTTGTAACCTAGTGTTTCATCTCTGTACCCTCTTTTCAAATTGTAACTATGCAACATCTTTTTCCTTTTTATGCTTTACCTGCCAGGAAGCTAAAATAAACTTCTGTGTGTGTGTGTGTGTGTGTGCTGGAGAGGGCCATAAGTGAAAAAATTTTTTTCAGGTGTTTCTACTCCCTCCCCACTGCTACACACAAATATTCTCACATATTTAACTCGTGTCTTTAAAGACTCAGCATGGTGACACTCACTTGGGAGTGGTCACCGTTCACATGTTGAAGTAACCAACTTTTGGTGCACATCGTTCCCAATCTTTCTGTATGCTCATACAGACTGACACAGTAATACATAAATCAAAACATACACATTTGTAGATGCATGTAGTGATGTGAAATAAATTTGATAATACAGAACAGTTAAGTAACCAACAGCCTTGCATGCCTATTAGGTTAAATTAAACAAAATAAAAAATTCAGCTTCTCAATCTCTCCAGCCACATTTCAAGGACTCAACAGTCACCTGGTTCAGTGGCTACTGTACTCAGTGATGCAGATATGCATTTCTGTCATCACAGGAAGCTTTGCCCTAAATTCTAGTTTGTATTATACTTATCTCAATTATAACATGAAATATTTGCCTAAGTTTCTTTTTTTTTTTGTACTGGAGATTGAACTCAGACCTTGCACTTGTGAGGCAGGTGCCAGAACCACTGAGCTAAAATCCAGGCACATGCCTAAGTTTCTATGTAGTCTAACTTTTTAATGGTCTTAGAATAAGCCATATTTTAACTTGTTAATATACTGCCTTAAAAACTGGGGGGGGGTCAGTAACATATATAGTATATGTAGTAAAGAAAAACTCAAGTTTGGGCCAGGGATTTAGCTCAGTGGTTTCTCCGCCTGCTGCGCAAGCGCAAGGACCCGAGTTCGATCCCCGGTACCAAAAAAAAAAAAAAAAAAAAGATTTGCCGGGGATTTAGCTCAGTGGTTCCGGTGCCTGCCTCGCAAGCACAAGGTCCTGAGTTCGATCCCCGGTACAAAAAAAAGAAAATTAGAGTCACATAACAAATTTCTTCCCAAACAATGTTATAAAAATAAAAAAACACTCAAGTTTGTTTAAAGTGAACTTCTCCAGTGCCACTGAGCTCTGCTACCAAGTTTCTTTCCTTGCAACCACTGTGTGTGTGTATTCATTTAATTCATTTATTCACAATT
Source organism: Heterocephalus glaber (assembly GCF_000247695.1). The sequence continues at coordinate 1,548,611 of NW_004624816.1, forward strand.
TTAATTGAATGCCTACTATGTGCCAGGTCCTATATAACAAAGATGTAGCTATGAATGAGACAAAGTTCTTTCCCTCAAGGAACATACATTCTAATGAGGACAGATCAGAAATAAGCTAAGCCACAATTATACACATATAATCTGTAAGTAAACTATTACGTATTTTTCTTTGAGAAGGGGTTTGAGACAGTCTCGTTATATAGTCCAGGTTGGCCTTAGAATTTGCTATGTAGCCCAGGGTGCCTCAAAGTCAGATCCTCCTGTCTCAGCTTCCCAAGTTCCAGGATTACAAATTTAATTACTTTATAAATGCTACAAACAATAATATGGAGGTGAAAAAAAAAATAATAATAATAACATGGAGGTGAAGAAAACTAAAGAAAAGGAGAACATACTTTAACACGAGTTATCCGTATAAGGGGATACTCAGCAGCGAAGTAAGGATACAAGCCACATGACTATTTTGGGGAAGAACATGGTAAGCAGGGAGAAAGATAACCCCAAAGACTCTGAAGTAGAAACAAGCTTTGTGGGTGTCATGTACAACAAGAAAACCTGTGTGGCCAGAATGCCATCCCGAATGGTAGGCAAGGCCAGATCCTGAATGTAATGCCTTACAGGACCTGGGTTTTATCCTAAGTGTGACAGAAAATAGAGGTTTTGAGCCTAAGTGAGGTCATCTAGTTAACATTTTTAAAACACTAGCCAGGAAAATTGGGGCGGGGGGGGGTGCTGTATTATTAGCTGGGCATGGTGGCACATACCTGTACTCCTAGCACGGAGGAGGCTGAGGAAGGACGACGGCCATGAATTGGCACCCAACCTCAGCTACAAAGTGAGTTCAGGGCCTCGCTCAACAGTGAGACCCTGTCTCAAATGCTCCTTTCCAACAAACAACCAAACAAACCCAAAAAGCCTATATTATTACATAATAATTATGTATGGAACTATACAAATATAAAAATGATCAAAATAGACCCAGATATGCATGAAATATCACCTTCACCTTATACTAAATTCCTATTTCAGTAAGGAGAGATTTAAATGTATGAATAGTACTACTCCCATAAACTGAGTAGAAAACTAGAAAAAAAAAATTGGGTTTCCCGACTCCTTACACCAAAATAAATTTAAGATGGATCAAAGATTTTAAAGTTTAAAAAAAAAAAAAAGTATTAAAAGTAAATATAGAGGAAATCCCAGAGATACAAAAGCCTTTAAAATCATTAACTCCAAATTCAAATGTCATCAAAAGAAAAGCCTGAAAAAATGTGTCTTTTGAACAATTTATTCAACTTTTAGTATGGTTGAACTTTTCATTAAAAATGTTGCAAGTAAAACTAAAAGCTGAACTTGAAAATATTGAGAGGGCTAATTCATTATACTTTGTCAATTTTGTCATGTCCTTTTTAAAAACCAAGACTTTACTTCCTAAGTTATTAAGCAAAACACAGTTAACACACACAAAATTTGTGTGTGTGTGTGTGCTGGGGATCAAACTCAGGACCTTGCACTTTTTTGAGGCAGGAACGGTGCCACTGAGCTAAATCCCTGACCCAAAAAAAATTTTTTTTTAAAAGCTGGGTGGTAACTCAGTACTGAGTTCAATACCCAGTACCCCACAAACACACAAAGGCAAGGACCACATTTGTATCCTTTATGACTTTACCTAATTCCTAGATGAGATTCTTCTTTTTTTGCCTTGTTTTGCAATATTAGGAATTGAACCTATAGCCTTTGCACTTAGCCATATTCCCAGCCCTTTTTATTTTATTTATTTATGAGACCAAGGTCTCCCTGTGTAGTTGAGGCTGGCCTTGAACTCAGGGATTCTCCTGCCTCAACCTCCCAAGTATTGTGATATAGGTGTACACCACACTTCGCCCTGACTAATCTTTGTACCATTTTCAGATACAGAGATTTAGTGACTCATTAAGGTGATCAGCCCCTGAAATCACACCGCAGAGTCTAAATTCTCTTTATAACTCAAACTTCCTTAACCTCATACTGAAATCCAATGTTCATGTTTAATCTTTCATTGTGTAACTATTCCAAATAGTAAATTCCACAGGAATTAAGGTCATGGACAGTGGCTAGTGTCCAAAAGAGCAGTCTGTATGCAATACTATAGTTGGGGAAGAGGCTGGGGATTTGGCTCAGTGGTTTCGCTGCTTACTGTGCAAGCACAAGGACGCGAGTTCGATCCCCGGTACCGAAAAAAAAAAATGGTTATAGTTGGGGAAGGATTAAATTTCCAGCTTCATAACAATCTAATTTTGCATCATATTCCATCAACTACAAGCTGTATAACTTCCTAAGATTCCATTCCCTCATAAACTAGTAACTGCTTACCTCAATAAGTTGCTGTAGGCAGTAAATGAGACAACACTGAAAAGGTACTTTGCATTATTCTTAGCTTAAAATATTATCTTTCAATAATTACCACTATTAAATATCACAGTCTTTCTTCACACCACCTTTTCCTACAGAAAACCTAAGCTGTGTATCCATCAGGTGGAAATGATCCTATACATACTGTACTGTCCACTGCTAGTCTGATAGATGGGAGTTGGAACAGACATAGATGTGACAGCAGGAACTCCGGGGTTTTCTCCGTCTCCTTTTCTGCTCCGTGTATCTTCAGAAGACAGGTCTTTCAAAATTTTTCTGTGAAAAATAAAACTCCGTTAATGCTGGTAATGAGAACGCCTTCACAAAAAGAACTGCGAAACCTTTCTCAATCTCAGGTTAAAAGTACCATAATTTAACTGGGTAATGGCACACACCTATAGTCCCAGCTACTCAAGAGTCTGAGGCAGGAGGATCACTTGAGCCCATGAGTTAGAGATCAACCTAGACAACATAGTGAGATCGCCCTCTTGGGGATAAAAAAAAAGTACAATAACCTACTAGATACCAAGTAAACTACTGTGTCAAGAAATCATCATCAAAAAAAAAAAAAAGAAAGAAAGAAATCATCATCATTGGCCAGGCGTGGTGAGGCATGCCTGTAGCACTCAGGAAGCTGAGGCAGAAGCTGAGTTCAAGGTCAGCCTCAAATACATAGTGAGATCCTGTCTCAAAAAAAAAAAATCATCATTATGTGTTTCAGTCTAGTTACATTTTGCTTACAACTGCCCAGAAAAAAAAAGGCATGCACTAAAAAAACAGAGTACTTTTCTAGGTGCCAGGCCCTTGTAGAGGTAGAAAAAAACCTATTTCCCTACAGGAAAGATGTCCCTATTGTGAGTTAATTAATATTCATTAAATAGTGTCAGTGACCTTCACTTATAAAAAGATCAATTTTGTCTTATTGGCCTTCAGTTCTCAGAAAAAAATCAAGACTAGAATTACTACTATAGCTAGGTGTGATGGCACAAGCCTGTAATCCGTCACCCAGGAGGTTAAGCAGAAGGATGGCAAGTTCAAGGCCAGCCTGGGCAATTTAGTAAGACTCAGTCTCAAAATAAAAAAGGGCCAGGATGTAGCTCATCACTCCCTGAGGTCAATCCTCAGTACTACAAAAGAAAAAAATACTACTGTAAATATGAAGAGTATCAGCAATAAGTAAAACTGCTCATTTTGGCAGCTGCCGCGGAGGCAACAAGTGCGAGAGGCATCCGTGCCCGCCACGGAGCACGCGAGCCGCCCTGCCGGGCGCGGCGCACGGAGCGTGAGCGGCGCTGGTCGCAGGGCTGAGCCACGCGGAGGGGAGCGGAGCGGCTGGGACGTGGATGCTGCCGCGATCTCACGTCCCCGCCCCGCCGAGCTGGAGCTGCCCCCGGACAAGATATGAGAAATGAGTGTAGGACGTCGAAGAATAAAGTTGTTGGGTATCCTGATGATGGCAAACGTCATTTATTTGAGTGTAGCAGTAGCCAAGAAAAAAATGGAAAAGGGGAGGTAATAATACCCAGAGAAAAGTTCTGGACGCTATCTAGTCCTCCCCAGGCACGCTGGAACAGAGAACAAGAAAAGCTGAACAAGCAGTACAATCCCATTTTGAGCATGCTGGCCAACCAGACCGGGGATGGATATGGGTCTTCAACTAGAAGCCATCTGAATTACTGTGAACCTGACCTGAGGGTCCCATCCGTTATAACAGATTTTAACAATTTGCCGGACAGATTTAAAGACTTTCTCCTATATTTGAGATGTCGAAATTATTCACTGATTATAGATCAGCCAAATAAATGTGCAAAGAAACACTTCTTATTGCTGGCTATTAAGTCCCTCACTCCACATTTCGCCAGAAGACAAGCAATTCGGGAATCCTGGGGCAGAGAAACCAATGTGGGGAACCAGTCAGTGGTGCGCGTTTTCTTGCTGGGCCAGACCCCGGCAGAGGACAACCATCCAGACCTTTCAGATATGCTGAAATTTGAGAGTGAGAAGCACCAAGACATTCTTATGTGGAACTACAGAGATACTTTCTTCAACTTGTCTCTGAAGGAAGTGCTGTTTCTCAGGTGGGTGAGTACTTCCTGCCCAGACACTGAGCTCATTTTCAAGGGCGATGACGGTGTTTTTGTGAACACACATCACATCCTGAATTACTTGAATAGCTTGTCCAAGAGCAAAGCTGAAGATTTGTTTATAGGTGATGTGATCCACAATGCTGGGCCCCATCGAGATAAGAAACCGAAGTACTACATCCCGGAAGTTGTTTACTCTGGGGTTTACCCACCTTATGCAGGGGGAGGTGGATTCCTCTACTCCGGCCACTTGGCCTTGAGGCTGTACAACATCACTGACCGGGTTCATCTCTATGCCATTGATGATGTTTATACTGGAATGTGCCTTCAGAAACTCGGCCTCGTTCCAGAGAAACACAAAGGCTTCAGGACATTTGATATCGAGGAGAAAAACAGGAATAATATTTGTTTCTACGTAGATTTGATGTTAGTACATAGTAGAAAACCTCAGGAGATGATTGATATTTGGTCGAGGTTGCAAAGTGCTCATTTAAAATGCTAAACTATATATAAGCTAAATTTTGCATAGAAAGGCATATCTGGACCCAAATTGTATTTTCACATTAGGTTATTTGTATGTTAAGCCATCGGAATTGCTTTTATAAGTAGTATCCATTTGAGGGCCTCCAAGCCCTTCGATTTGGTACTTTTGTGACCAGGGAAAGCAGATGACAATTTTTTATGGAGAATATGACAGGGTGATTGGTTCTAATCCCTTCTACTCGCTAATGGTCATTATCTTCTAATTTGTGCCCTTTCATCTGAGTCATGTTTCTAGAATTTGACCACTGTAAGTTATTTTTGTTTTGCCCTTCTGTATGAGAATATTCTTACTTCCATTATAATGACTGATATATCTATAATTCAGGTATATTGAACTTATTTGCTACCAAGATCTTGTTGTTCATGACTCAATGGTTTTTGTGAAATGGAATTATGTTATTTTCATAAGATGTGGATGAATTTTGTTTTTGCTTGTTTGGTTTTTTGTTTTTGTTTTTTTGAGACAGAGTCTCATCTCACTATGTAGTCCAGACTGGCCTTGAACTTGCTATGCATTGAGGATGGCCTTGAAGTCATGGCCATCCTCCTGCCTCAGCCTCCCAAATGCTGGGATTACAAGCATGTGCCATGACACCCAGCTGAAATGTGGATGAATTTTTAAAATTGTTTAGAAAATAGAGTATATCAAAGTTTCCTGCCACCCCATCAGTATTTTATGTTAATTAATTAGTTAATTTTATAAAATAAGAGTCACTGTATGACACATCCAGTTTATCTTGTTGTGGTTTATGATCAGGAAAATAAGTTTAATTTTTCTTATGGGTGATGTCACAATAGTTACATAATTTTAGTATTTGGAAAATAAGAAGTGTGATTCCATAATAGCCAACTGATGATTGCATCTCCCCTGACAACCATTCATATGAGTTTATAAATTTTCATTGTGGATTAGGACTTTTGAACTTGAAATGCAAAGATGGCAGTTACAGATGTTTTAAGTGGTTTGTCAGTTTAAAACTCCAGGATTCTATTCTTGCCACATTTTCACATGTTGCTTATCCACAGTTATTATTCTGAGTAGTGATTGCTTCCCTGTCGCAATGTAGAAGTGCCTGTGTTTTTATTGTTCAGATCCAAGACCAAAACATTTTCTTAAATATATTTTGTGTAATATTTTATTTGTATACAGTGTTGTTGCTGAAATATTTAACTAGAGCATGGTATTTTAAATGTTAAGATGTAACATGTTAAATAAAGCTAATGGTTATTTTTGAATTTTAAAATTCTTTTTTTGGAGGTATGAACTAGTTGATAAAATTCTGCTAAACTATTGCTTATATGTACTATCTTGTAACATGCTTTCTTGAAATATTTTTGTGTTTTTAGAGCTGAAGATTCCTATCAGATACAATATTGGGGACTGTAAAAATGTGGAAATAAAGCAATTGTATTTAAAAAAAAAACTGCTCATTTTAACAAAAAGAGGTAAATATTTCAGAGATATATTTCAGAGTTGGTGAAATGGGATGCATGACAGGAAAAAATATGGGAAAGTATTTCTTGCTGAAAAGATATTCCAAAAGACAAATGGGACCTCTGGTGATCTGGGTCACCTTTCCATCCCCTACCTTGCAATTCTATTTAATCTACTTCCCAAATAAGCCATCCACTACTTCCAAAAAGTACACTCTTCTATTACTGCACAATGAGAGGTCTTCTTCAGTTCAATGCAAAGCTGGTTCTATCTAGTGAAGCTAGAAAAATTTAAGCCTAACCCAATAATGGATCTATGTCCTACACTGTGCAATATTTCACTACTGCCACAGGTGTTCTTTAAATCCAGTACTTTCAGCTCTTTCATGTGCTCTTCTATGACATGTTGAAGATCCTTCTCCAGCTTCAGCTCTTTTCTCTGGACACCGTTCCCAGCAAGAGCTAATATAATTGTACACTCTATTAGCAGAAGTTCCACAAAGAGAACAAGAAAGGTGAGAGTCTACAGGACTCTGTTTTAGGCATTTGCAGAACAGTCATGGTGGTTCCTAAACCTGCCTAAGTATCTGAACCATCTGGAGAGCTTTGTTGAACCCAGACTCCCTGATGCTGATGCCCCTAAGGATTGAGAGGTCTGAGGCAGAGCTCCAGAATCCACTTCACAATGCCTGTGTGCCCTCATGCAACCAGCCTAGCATGCCACAGTGGAACACTGTGTCCATTTCTTTTTCAATTTTAAATTACAAAACATTTTGAACATAAAGACAAGTGCCTAAAGTAAAACATCGATGCACCACATACCACAAATCGATAGATAATAATATGCCTTACACTGGGGATTTAGCTCAGTGGTGCCAAGCCTGCCTCGAAAAGGCAAGGTCCTGAGTTCGATCCCCAGTACCAGAAAAAAAAAATATATTATGCCATATTTGGTTCAAAATTTTTTCCCTCAGTACTGGGGATTGAACCTGGGTGCTCTGTTCTGAGCAATATTCCCCAGCACTTTTTTTTTTTAATTTTTCAGACAGGGTCTCAGTAAGTCATTAAGTTGCCCAGTCTGGGCTTGAACTTTTGTTCATCCTCAGCTTCCCAGAATGCCGAGACTACAGGGATGCACCACCACACCCAGGCTTGCTTCAGATAATTTTAACAGAAACAAATCAAGTTATATAGATACAAATGTCCTCCCCACCATAGTACCATTATCTAAGTTGTTGTGTATCATTTGTGTACATTATTTTAATTACATAGCAGTCATATATATTATTTGCCATTGTTCTGTGTTCTTTGTTCTCTTAACATGACCTTGGATAAAATGGGGCGCAGTTTTTTTTACTTTTTCTGGCCATCACCCGTTCCATGGGCTTGGGTACCCAATACACACTGCTGACCCAATTGACTTTTCCCCCATTCTTTCTCCTGAACTTGACTCATATCCAGTTTTACATTGAACACTTCCATTCAACAGGCAATTCAAACTTAATGTATCCAAAATCTACCGTTAGGTATCCTTCCATTCCTGGCAGATATTTCAGTAAATACCAGCTCCATTTTCCAGCTGCTTAAACAAAAATTCTGATGTAATCGTTTCTTTTTCACAACCCATCACCAATGCATAAGCAATTACTGTCTCAACCTTACCCTCATTACCTCCACTGTTGCCACCCCAGTAAATGCCACCATCACCTCGACTGGACAGTCACAATAGTCTCTCTTGATCTCCTGTTGTCTACCTACCCACGTTACAGTCTGTCCTCCACACAGCAGTCAGTCTTCTTTTTAAAATGTCAATCAAGGGCCGGGGATTTAGCTCAGTGGTTTTGCCACCTGCTGTGCAAGCACAAGGACCCGAGTTCAATCCCCAGTACCAAAAAAAAAAAAAGTCAATCAGATCTAGGAACTCATTTGCACTGGGTGCCTATCTCTCAGAATAAATACCATGCCCTATAAGGTCATAACCAGGCCTCCATGACTTTTTTTTTGGTACCAGGGATCGAACTCAGGTCCTTGTGCAGCAGGCGGTGAAACCACTGAGCTAAATCCCCGGCCCAGTTTTTTTTTTCTTTTTTTGGTACCAGGGATCGAACTCGGGACCTTGCGCTTGCGAGGCAGGCAGTGAAACCATGACTTTTGTTTTTTAAGGCAGGGTCTTGCTGTGTAGTTCAGACTGGCCTTGAACTTGTGGTCCTCCTGCCTCACTCTCTAGAATCCTGGGATCACAGGTGTGCGCCACCACACCTGGCCCCCTCCATGACCTAATGTTATCTTTAATCACTCTCCTTTCTTCCCTTCTCTACCTAGCTTCAGGATTTTCAGCTTCACTGTTTCAAAGAATCAACTTTTGATAATCTCAATTAGTTTTCTCTTTTCAATTTCATTAATTGCTATTCTTTAGTATTTCCTTTCTTCTGCTTTGGTTTGGACCTACCTTATTTGGTAAATTAATTGTTTATTAGCTGTGCTGTTTAATTTCCATGTATTTGGAAACTTTCCTGTTATATTTCTATTATTGATCTCTAGTATAATCCAATAGAATCAGGGAATATAATATGCATGATTTCAATTCTTTTAAATTTGTTAAGGTTTACTATGACCACAGATGTAGTATTTATTTCCTGGTGAATGTTCTTTGTGAAAAATTTGTCAAAAATAATCTTCATTTTATAGGTGTTTGGCAAAGTGCTCCAAAAATGTCCACTTAGGTCCTACTGTTGACTGGTGTTGAGTTTTATAATCTTGCTGATTTTCTAACTCCAAGTTCTACTGAACACTGAGATAAGTGTACAAAGTCTTTATCTATAGGTGGATTTGTTTATTTCTCTTTTTAATTCTGTTGTTTGTTTTTTTTTTGGTACCGGGGATCGAACTCAGGACCTTGCACTTGAAAGACCGGCAGTGGAACCACTGAGCTAAATCCCCAGCCCTGTTAAGTTTTTGATATATGTACTTTCAAGTTCTTTTGTGAAATGCCTATATATCTGTATTGTTATGTCTTCTTGTTGAACTATCATTATGTAATGTAATGTCCTTTATCTCTGCTAGTTTTCTTTGCTCAATTTTGTATAATATTTATATAGCAAAGTTAGTTTTCATTAGTGCTTTTATGGTGTATCTTTAGCCATCCTTCTGCTTAGTTATATCATTAATTGAAGTGATGCATTTAAAAAAAAATCCACTCTAATCATCTTTGTCTTTTTTTTTATCTTTGTCTTTTTAAGGAAAAACACCTTTGCAATCATTCATTTATCATACAGTTAACTCAAAGTGTATAATTCAATGTTTCTAATATATCATCCCCTCCTAAAAGAAACTTAAGAGGCAGGTGTAGTGGCACCCACCTATAATCCCAGTACTTGGGAGACTGAGACAGGAGGATTTCGTAGAGTTCAAGGTCAGATTGGGCTACATAGTGAGTTAAAGGCCAGCCTGGCCTACATAGCAAGATCCTGTCTCAAACAAACAAAACTAAAAGAAACTTAGTACCCCTTAGCAGTGGATCCCCATTTTACTTTTTCTTCTCCCAAACTTTAAGCAACCACTCATCTACTTTCTTTCCTTCCCCCTTCTTTCTTTCCAGTACTAGGGACTGAACCCAGGCCCTTGTGCATTCAAGGTAAGTGCTCTACCACTGAGATGCACCTCTAGTCCCATCTGCTTTGTTTGTATAAATTTATTAAACTGGACTGTTCACATAAATGGAATCACACAATATGCAGTTTTTGGTGACTAGATTCTTTCACTTGGTATTTTCAAGGTTTGTCTGTACTGGAACATAATTATCAGTACAGTGGACCCTTGAGTTACGACTGACCTCACATATGAACAACTTGGGTTATGACCAAAATGTTAGTTTTAACTTATGACCAAAGTCTTGAGTTACGACCCAAATGCCAGTCTTTCCCGTGTGGGGTTAACTGAGAAAGCCTGGGCCAAAGTTTCTCTAAGGACACTGAGATCTGCCTGGAAGAAAGCATGACCTAAAATTATACAGGAGAGAGACTTTGAAGGCTGTGTAGAGAAGCCTGAGCCTTAGGTGACCCTGTGGTTGATGACACTGTCACTATAGTAGAGTTCATGGCTCGCAGGTAGACAGCAGTGATGAGGAACTGGTGGAGGAACACTCAGAGGAATTGTCTACAGAGGAACTTCAGCAACTTCTAGCTGAGCAACAGAGAATGGCAGCTGAGGAGCTTTCTGAAGGGGGGGCGGGGAGTATCAACAATCAGTGCAGAAAAATAAAGGAAATAAATAAAGGAAATCCTGAAAAAATGAACAGAGCTACAAACATTTGTGGAGAAGACCCACCCAGACAGAGAAAAAGCCAATCTCTGCATTCAACTGCTTAATGACAATATCATGTCATACTACAGAACAGTGTTAAAAGACAGAAACAGACAACCTTAGACCAGTTGAGACCTAGTGAGCTAGAAGGAGGTCCTAGTGGGCTACAGACTCTCCCAAGGAGAGAAAGGACACCAGAGGGCCAGTTCCCTGATGTTCTTATGGAAAGGGACTCTCCTTCCAAACAATAACCACTTTCCATTTCATCCTCCCTTCCTGCAAGCCAAAGATGTCAACTTGAATGGTGAGTACAGTTGTTTCTGGTAAACTAGGCACATTTTATCACTTTTTGGTGAATACTAGGAAAATTATTGGTGTTTCTGATAAGTTTCGCACATTATACAAGTTTTTTATTATGAAAAGGTTACTTAAGGAGTGCTTTGGGAGGTTCAGAAGGCATTTTGGGTATTTCCATTATTTCTTACGGGAAAAATAGTCTTAACTTACAACCAACTTGAGTTACAACCAGCCCTCACGAATGAATTGAGTTTGTACGTCAAGGGTCCACTATACTTCACTGTTAAATAATAATCCACTGTATGAACAGAGAATCAGTTTGTCCATTCATCAGCTGATGGACACTGGGTTGTTTCCACTTTGGGGCAATTATGAATACTACTACTATGAACGTTCATGTACAAATTTTATGCCGATGCACGTTTTTATTCCTGAGAACATAACTGACATTGGAAGGGGTAGGTCATATGGTAACCTAGCATTCCACAGAACTGCAAACCATTTGCTGTAGCATGTGTACCACTTTACATCCTCACTGGCAATATATGAGGGTTTTAATGTCTCAGAATCCTCACTAACACTTGTTACTATTTACCTTTATCACCTAGTGTTTCTGAAGTAGTACCCTTTTGATTTGCATTTCCCTGATGACAAACCATGTTAAACATTTTTCTTATGTTTAATGGTCACTTATGTATCTTCTTTTTTTTTTTTTGGTACCGGGGATCGAACTCAGGACCTTGCGCTTTCGAGGCAGGCGCTGGAACCACTGAGCTAAATCCCCGGCCCACTTATGTATCTTCTTTGGAGAAATGTTTATTGAAATTCCCTCCTCCCCTTTTTTTCCTTTTCTGGTGCTGGCGACTGAACCCGGGGCATGGTAAACACATACACCACCATTCAATGAGCTATGCCCCCTTGGCAAGGGTTTTATATAGCTAAGCTGAGGAAGGGAGTTGAGGCAGTGTCATTTTTCAATTTTAATTCTTCTACTTTCAGTCAGGCTTGCTGTCTTCTGCTATGCCTGCTGCTCTCACTGTCCCTTTTCCTACAGAGCTAAAAGAATCACTGGGTTGTGTGAAATGGGTGAGGGGTTTGATGAGTATAAAGATCTAATTACCATGGAATTGTGTGTCACCATGTATAAACATTGAACTGATAGTTTTTATCCCCGCCTCAACTCTACTGTCAGAAGTACTTCCAGAGTGGATCTCCTTGCATCTTATTGGTATTCCCCATTCTGATGGCTTCTGTTCTGTTTTTAACTAGGTTATCTGTGGGCCAGGGATTTAGCTCAATGGTGCTGTTGCCTGCCTCACGAGCGCAAGGTCCTGAGTTCAATCCCCAATACCAAAAAAGAAAAGGTTATCTGTCTTAATATTTAGTCTTCCAGCCAATGAACACAAGATGTCTTCATTTATGAAGATCCTTTACAATTTCTTTCAATAAAGTTCTGTAGTTTTCAGTATATAAGTATTAGGCTTCTTTTGTTAAATTTGTATGTACAATTTAATTTTTATTAGTGTATGTTTATAATACAGGATAGTGTTATCCACTTTGGAGAATTGCTACATGCATATAGTATATATTGATCCCTTTCAATCCCTTTATCCCCTTCCTCCTTTATATAATTTATACTCATAAGTTTCATTTTAAACCTGTGTTATAGTTCATGCTGTCAGTGGGGCTGTTTTCTTAATCTCACTTGGGTAACTTGCCAGTGTATAGAAATACAATTCATTTCTGTATATTAATCTTATATCCCACAACCTTGCTAAACTTATTTATTTTGGTATGGGGATCGAACTCGGGTCCTTGCACTTGCGCAGCAGGCAGCGAAACCACTGAGCTAAATCCCCGGCCCTAAACTTATTTATTAGTTCTATTTTGGTGGATTCATCAGGGTTTTCTATGTAAATGCTATGGTTTGAGTATGTGCTACAAACCTAACCTCCAGGGCATCAGTGCTGAAAAGTGGGACCTTCAAGAGGTGATTAGGTCATGAGGTCTCTGCTCTCATTAACAGATTAATGCTGTTACTGCAAGAGTACCTTAGTTATCTCAGGATGCTTTCAGTCCCTCCATCTTTCCCTATTCTGCCTTCTACTGTGAGATGATAGCACAAGAGGCCCTCATGATGTGCAACTTCTAAACTGTGGACTCGTCAAGCCTCCAAAACCACGAGCCAAATAAATTTACTTTCCCTATAAACACCTAGACTAAGGTATTCTATTACAGCTGCACAACACAGACCAAACAGTATGAGATCATAGCATCTGCATATTTTTTTCTTCTTTTTCCAATGTGGTTGTCTTTTATTTAACTTCTGGACTAATTATTTGAGTACAATGTCAAACAGAAGTGATGACACAGCTGGGTGTGGTGGCACATGCCTGTAATCCCAGCACTTGGGCGGCTGAGCCAGGAGGATCCTGAGTTCAAGGTCAGCCTGCACTACACAGTCAGACCTTGTCTCAAAAAAAAAAAAAAAAAAAGCAATGACATCAAATATCCAAACCTTTATCTTATTCCTGATCTTGGGGGAAAATATTCATCAGCAAGTATGCTGTCAGATATGGGCTTTTGTAGATTCCTTTTATTAAGATAAGGAAACTGCCTTCTATTTATTGAGTAATTTCATCATGAAGGGATTTTGTTAAATGCTTTTACTGTGTCTCTTGAGAGTAGGCTTTTATTTTTCTTTAAATGGGTGTCATTATTTTATTTTAAAAAGTTGAACAAGCCATTATCAAAGCCAAGTAACTATTATAGGCATGTAATTTAGAGATGGAAAATTCTGTGATGTAGATTCTCATCCACAACTCTTCCATATTTGACAATTTACCAGTTTGAAGTAGCCTCTAGGGGAGGATATAGATAAGAACAGTGTCTCCACTTTTAAAATACTATACAAAGAGCTGGATATAGTGGCTCCTGAGCATTCAGGAGGCAGAGGCAAGAGGATCTCAACTTCAAGCCCGAGGCCTTTGTTTTTATTTTATTAACGTGTATTACATGGCTTAATTTTCTTATTAAATCATCTTCCATTTCAGCAATAAATGCTACTCAGCCATGGTGTACAATGCTTTTTATATGCTGTTAGATTTGGTTTGCTAATACTGTTTGGAGAATTTTTATGTCTGTGTTATGAGGGATGCTAGTATCTAGTATTATAATGTGCCTTTTAATTGGGGAGTTTCAGCTATGTCTTAAATATAATTACAGATGCTAGTTGACCTACTGTTTTATTATTTGCTTCCTACTTACAATACTTTTTTAAAATTCTATTTCCCTTCACCTGTATTCTTTTAGGTTATCTGAAGGTTTTTTCAGAATTCCATTTTAATTATTGTATATCTGACTTAATCTCTTTGGATTTTTTTAGTAACACAGCTAGCTAGTTTTTTGTTTTTGAGGTACTGAGAAGTGAACCAAGGCCACACACATGCTAGGCAAGGACTCAACCACAGAGCTTCTTCCCTTGACCTTTTTAGAAGCTTTATTTTGAGACAAATCTCACTAAGATGCCCAGGCTGGCCTCAAACTTGTGATCCTCCTGCCTCAACCTCCTGAGTAGCAGGAATTACAAGTGTGCACCACACCTGGCTAGTAGATACCTAGTTTTTCAGTCTTCTTAGGATCAATATTTTGCTCACTTTGGCAGCACATAAATTAGACTAGGATCAATATTTTACCAATTCAAATGGAATATACCCAGCATTACCACGTTAGATCTCTATCTCCCTCTTTATGGTGTAGTTTTCTCATATTGACAACCTCATTAAACAATATCATTTTTATTTTTAAGTATCAAACATTTTAAAGAAATCAACAGGAGGATAGTCTATTATATTTGCCTAGATATTGCTGGTGCTGTTTCTTCATTCGTAACCTTCCACATTTCTTTCTATTGTAAGAACTGGTTCACACCTGTAATCCCAGGGACTCTGGGAGGTCGACGCAGGAATATCACAAGTTTGAGCCCAGCCTGGCCAACTTAGGAACATAGATTCCATCTCAAAATAAAAAGGGCTGAAGATGTAGCTCAATGTGAAGGACCTGGGTTCAATCCCCAGTAAAGACACACACACTCATACATGTTAGTTTAGAGTTAAGTCTACTAGCAAAGATTTCTATTTGTTTTCCTGCAGGAGACTATTTCACCTCCATTTTTTTTGCCTTTTTGGCACTGGGGACTGAACCCAGGGTCTTTGCACTGAGCTACATCCCCAGCCCTTTGTTTTTGTTTTTGAAGGTCTTGCCAAATTGCCTAGGCTTGCCTTGAACTTGGGTTCCTCCTGCCTCAGCCTCCCAGAGCCCTGGGATTACAGGCATGCACCACCACCTGATGGCACTTCCATTTCTGGATATTTTCACTTGATACAGAATTCTGGATTGACAATTCTGTTTTTATTTATTTGCTATGCTGGGGATCGTAGGACCTCCTACATGTCAGGCAAACACTCTACCACTGAGCTATCTAATCTGTATTTTTTATAATTTTCCACTTATTTCAGGAGGATTCACTGCTCAGAATATTTTAATAACAGCTCCTTGGAGTCATTACCACATATTCCAATATCTCTGTTGTCTAGGTATCAGCAACTGCTGATAATCTTTCCCATGAAAACTGGGATGCTTTTCCAGGTTCTCTCCTTGCAAGGTATTTTGGACAATTTCCTATTAGACTCTGCGTCTTGTTTAAATCTTACAAAAAATTTTTGCACTCTTGTTTTAGCAAGGTTTTAAATTTGGTTGTGTTCAGGCTGTGACTCCTTTTGTTGTTATTGTTGTTTTGAGACAGGGTCTCACTATGCAGTTCAGGCTGGCCTTGAACTCACTATAGTCCAGGCTGGCCTGGAACTCATGGTGATCTTCCTGCCTCAAACTCCCGACACACACATAAGGATTACAAGCATGCACCACCATGCCTGGCCTAGATCAGCCTTCTATGAGTTGTGGTTCCATTTTAAGTTCTATTTTCAAAGCCTTTGCAGTGATGCTCAGATCTGTACCATGTGAATGCCAAGTGGCAGCCAGCTGAGGATTTGGGCCATGGGCTTGCTAAATAAAGAGAGAACTCAGTTCTCAAAGTTTATGTATGCTAGGGAAAGCCATTTTTATTCTCTATTCACTAAAACATTATTAGTGAGTGTTGAATTTTACTAAATACTTTTTCTGCATTTATTGACTTGATTGTATTGCTTCTGTGGATTCTCATTTAGAGTGGTTTACTTCATGTATGTTTGATGACTCCTGGCTGAATTCCTATTTGATCCTAATCTGTGACAATCCAGAAAGCTTAACTTTAGGAAGCTTCTCAGATGTTCCAGCTACCTTCAGAGACCCCCTAATGAATGAGGAAGTCTCAGGTTCAGAGTCCCTTCCTGCAGTAGACATAAAGTAATGAGTATACCCTGGTTTTCATGATTGTTTTCCTTTCTGGGTTCAGCTCATGTATTTTTTTTGGTACCAGGGATCGAACTCAGGTCCTTGCGCTTGCAAGGCAGGCGGCAGAACCACTGAGCTAAATCCCTGGCCCCAAGGGCTTTGACTTCTTTATGCTTTTCCTCATTTTAAATATAGTCTTAATAATTTCATTATCTGAAGTACTTTAGGAATTTAATACTGTTTACTGCACCTGCTACTGTTTGCTAATAATGTATTATTTTTCAGCCTTTTTATGGTTTTCAATTGTAAATTCATTCTTTAGGGTTTATGGACACAAGATAGTTCACAGACAAAATTGTGTCTGTTATGGTTTGGGTAAGTGTTTCCCCAAGGTTTTGTGTCAAACACTTGGGCAACAACCCTGTGGTGCTACTGGTGGAACCTGTAAGGTGGGGCCTGCTGGGATCAAGTTAGGTCAGTGGGTGTGGGCCACTGAGGGGGATGTCAAGACTAAAGCCCCTTCCTTTCTCTTTTTCACCATCTGGGTATGAGATGAACAGCTTTGTTCCACCATATGATCCCAGCCATTAGGCACTGCTTTGTCACAGGCACAGAAGCAATAGGGCTAATTGGTAAACCTCCAAAATTATGAGCCAAATAAAACTGTCCTCTTTAAAAGTTGATTAACTCAAGTATTATGTCAAAGAAATGCAAAGCTGACTAATAACATCTGTTCACTGATTATTCAATGGAGGCCAAAATCCTTCACAAACTAGCAAGGTCGGAAGTAATCTAGCTCCTGTTTACCTTTTTGTGTTACACAACCTGTTCCTCCAGGTACCTTAAACTTCCAATTCACAGAACAGGGCAATTTTATTTCATTCAGTCTACCTGTCCCTCAGCTGAAGCAGCTCTTCTCCTGCCTTACAAAACTCCTTCCTGCCCCAGTCTCACAAAATAAAGATTTGTGGTAACCTGAGTCACATCTCCATGATGTCTTTCCTATTTATTCCACCAGACAGGATTGACTATGCCTATACAGTTCTCTTGTATAATCTAAAATCCTACAGCATTTGTATATATGTCTCAAGACTGTTTCATTTTCTGTCTCCTACTTCTCTTACCACATAGTCACCAGATTTGGCCAATTCTACCACAGAAGTGTTTCAAATTCACTCACTCCAAAGACTCCCATGACCCATACAAAATCATCTAAATTACTTCAATGCTTTCTATCAATTAGGTGTGCTACCTCTAGTTTTCCATTCATTTGGATTACTGAGCATCTACTAGGGGGTGGCACTTTGCGAAGCCCCAAGGTCACAAAAATAATACTTGGGTCATGCCCTTAATTAAAATGGAATTCCATCAAGATGAGGTAAGAGGGTTCAGTAGAAGGACACCTTCAAAGAGAGACCTAATCTGGTCTAGGGCTGCTGAGAAAGGGTAACCAAAAAGACTCCTGTAAAGTATATACAGGAATTACTGTAGAATACAGAGCAAAGACCCAGACTCAGCTTCCTAAAGGTGAAAAGGAAACACAAAATAGTCCAATCCTTAATCTCCAGTCTTGCTTCATATTACTTTTAGTTAATTATTCTAAGCTAATACGAAAATTTAAAATGTTGCCAGAAGACAAGTCTAAAATCACCTTCAGCCTAGGGAACTGGGCCCTTTACAAGCTGGCTACAGCTGGCCTCTCTTAACACTTCCCTCTGACACATGACATGCTCCCTCTTTAGTCTGTTTTGCATTGCATCACTGGAACTCACTGGTAGTGAGGTTTGCAGGGTTTAATCAAATGAGTACTGACCTGTAAGATGGACGGCGTGCTAGGATCCCGTGAGCTTTCTGTGAGGAGCCTATGCTGTCAGATGAGTCCTGAGACTCTTCACTTTCTGATAAAGACGAAACCTGAAAAACAAAATTGGTTTTAATATGAGGAAGAATATAGATGGAAAAGAACTGAGTTTTTACTTTAAAAATTATCTGTCTCCTGCCAACCAAATTCACCTGTACTTTAAATCTAAGGTCTAGAAGAAAGGAAAAAGGAGAACGTTTCTTTCAGGAGCACAAACTGAAAGAAACATATAATACAGTAGGCTTAGAGTTAAGAATAAAGTAATACTGTTCTACTACAGTTAAAAAGACTAGTTAATGGGCCGAGGATGTAGCTCAGTGGCGTCGCATCTACCAGGCAAGCCACAAGGTCCTGAGTTGAGTCCCCAGTACCAAAAAAAAAAAAAAGACTAGTTGCTGATATCAAGCTACACTTTAGTTCTAAACTGGTGCATAGTACTCAAATATTTAGTTGGCCGTGGTAGCAAATGCCTGTAATCCCAGCTACTCAGCAGGCTGAGGTAGGAGTATCTCTTGATCTCAGTGTGGGCAATACATTGGGACTCCATCTCAAGAAAATGAAACAAAAATAACTTTTTTTTTAAATCACTGATGCTATCTGATTTGGATTTTGAACACTTTAAGTTTGAAAAACCTATTAGAGGGCTGGGGATTTAGCTTAGTGATTCCACCGCCTGCCTTGCAAGTGCAAGGTCCCGAGTTCAATCCCCAGTACCAAAAACAAAAAACAACAACAAAAAAATCTATTAGATATCCAGTTGCCCACCCTGAGGAGGCTGCTGAATACACAAGCCTCAGGCCAGGGAAGAGGTCTGTACTAGATATATAAAACTGAAGGCAGAGCTTTTTGCAGTCCTTAAAGCCATGAGATTAGACAAACTCAGCATAAGAATGTATATAAAGGAGAGAATCAGGAACTCAGGAAAACTCCAACCTTAACAGATTGGGAAGAAGAGGAAAACCAGAAAATAAGACTGAGAAAGAGCCATCAGTGAGGAAAGAAGAAAATCAAATGAGTAAGCTGTCTTGGAAAAACTAGTGAAGACAGCATACTGAGAAAGAGATATCACCTATGTGAAATGCTGCTTACAGGTAAAGTAAAACAAAGACTGAGAAGTGATCATTTTACTTGGCAAGATGGAGGTGACTGGCAAGGGCAAGTGTAAATATATGCAATTTAAAGATCTGCAATAGTCAACTATCTGATTTCACAATTAAATGAGTTAATACATGTCTACATGCAAAGCACTTAGCACATGGTACTCACAGTAAATATTGCTTTCCTATGTGTGTGTATGGTACGGAGGATTGAACCTAGAGACTGCTGAGCTGCATCCCCTGCCCTTTTTATTTTGAGACAGCATCTCACTAAGTTACTCAGGCTGACCCAGAGCTTGGGATCCTCTTGCTTCAGCCTCCTAAGTAGTAGGATTACAGGTGTGCATCAGCACACCTGGCACTAACTATTCTTGGTTGGGTTTTTTTTGGTGGTACCAGGAATTGAACTTAGGACCTTGCGCTTGCCAGGCAGGCAAAGTGCCGCTGAACCACATCCCCAGACCCTGGCACTAACTATTCTTAACAATAATTACTTTTAAAATGACATCAAAACAATATTTTATAATTGAGAAAACAAGTTACTTTCAGCTTTTAAAATGTATTAAGTTTATCAAACTTGTCCAAAGTCAGGTTATGATATCTACTTCATCTTCATATTTTTGTTGGGTGTTTTGTTTGTTGTTTTTGAGACAGGATCTCACTATATAGCCTAGACTGGTCTTGAACTTGCAAACCTTCTGCCTCAGCCTCTTGAGTGCTGGGATTATAGGCATGCATTACCCAGCTTCATCTCCATTAAAAAAAAAAATCCAACCATGTTTCTAGAAGGAACGTTAAGTCAGTTCTCTACATTATTACTATCTATTTAGACTTTGGCATTAAATTTCCGGAGAGACTTGTTTTACATTTTATTATCTCTTTCAAAAATGAGTTCTAAGCCAGGGATTTAGCTCAGTGGTTTTGCCTCCTGCTGCACAAGCGTAAGGACCCAGGTTTGGTCCCCGGTACCAAAAAAA
>NW_004624816.1:1569087-1590454 GCF_000247695.1 Heterocephalus glaber
ATCTGCTTGAGATGGTCACATAACACTAACCATACGTGTATAGGAAGAATTGAGATTTGAGGGAATCTGTGCTTAAAACTAATATAATTTTTATTTTTTATTTATTTTGGTACCAGGGATCAAACTCAGGACCTTGCGCTTTTGAGGCAGGCTCAGTGCCACTGAGGTAAATCCCTGGCCCACTAATACGATTTTTTTTTTTTGGTACTGGGGATTGAACTCATGACCTCATCCTTATGAGGCAGGCACAGTGCCACTGAGCAAAATCCCCAGTCCTATTAATACAATTTTAAAAAAGAAAGATGTCATTTTATTTTTCTTGAAGCATCATTTCTAATCTAAATCATTGGCAATTTTCACAGCTTGTCTCTAAATTTACTTGGTCTCTCACTGAAAATAATTTCTAAACTAAGGGATTACTTGTGACTAAGATCATCTGTTTCTCTTAATGACAAGAGTAGCAAATAAAAATTCAAAAATCCATGCAGCCACCACCTTTCACATGAGAATACCAAATGAAGATGCATGCTAGAGTTGACAGCACTGCCAGTCACTACCTATCCAGGAAAAGATGAGGTACTATATTCATCTTTTCTTCCCAGATGGCTGCTTCTAAAAGTGACAGATGACCAAAGGCATTCTGGGATTCACAGGAACCAAAGATAAAATAAGAAAGCAGAAAGAAAAGAGAGCCAAGGTGGCCCTATTTCTTTCCTAAGGTGGTCAGTTGTTGATATGAAGGTAGTTATAAGTAAGAAATGTCCTTTACTGTGCGAGAACTCTCTGATTTGACCTCCATAAAGCATAAGATAGATAGTTACTTCTTTTGCTAATACTTTCAAACCATTACCCTTGCTTCAGAATTCCCTTCATGAAAGATATTACTGGGACAAAAGGATTCCTCCCCTGAAGAAAGTTTTGTTTCCTTAAATTCTAAGCAGTAACCTCTCCAAACTAATTTCACTAGGTATTACATACATGTAATCAGAAATTCTAACACTTTTCATGTAGCCTCACTGGATCTATAACCCAATTTCTAGGACTTTGTTAGCTTGGACTATGATACCATAACTATAGCAACTACCGTGTGTCTGACCACTTAGGGTATAAAAGTCCCCACCCTCAACCACTATCTTTGAATATCTGTACCGTCTGCACATGAGATGGGTGAATTACAGAAGACTGAGCTGTCTGGATGACCCCCTGAACCTGTAGTTGCTCTCCAGGAAGAGGTACAACTGTCACTGGCGCAGGTCCTCTTAATGATATCTAAGAACAAATAAAAATTCAATTAACAAAATAGATATTGTACCTATGTGCATAAGACAGCTGAGTTAACACTGGAAAACATTTCAAAACTGATTATAGTTAATCACATCTATTAACCAAACATTATTTCCCTCCATGCTTAAGACTGAACTAAGGGGTTTAGAATATAAACCAATTATAACATATTGTAAGAGCTATGACAGACAAAAAATCCTGTACTATGGGGAACAAAGAAAGGGCATTAAGGTAGCTGGTCTTGAAGGCTAAATGACTGCATAGGGATGTCTGTGGACAGGGAAGGGTAGCAGGACTAGAAGGTACTTCAGGCAGAAGAACTGACTGTGCAAAAACATGGAGGTTCTTTAGGATATTCTGAAAAGATCTGGTGGAAACCAACCAAGAAATCAAGTCAGAATGAGAGAAATGCCAACATTAGGCAAGCATCACGAAAAAAAAACCTTTCAGGTAACTAACTGAAACATAAAATCAGAATTTCTGAGAGAACCTAATAGGGATTCATAGGAATACCACAACAAAATACTAAACTATGAAAAGCCCACCTACCATATTACAAGGCTCACCTCATAGGTTCTATCTGTTCCAAGCAGCTTCCTTAAGTAGTCCATTAACAGAGACCTTGCCTTCCTCAGACTGCTCTGGTTCATACATTCCTCTTGGCCTTACATCACAAAACAAAATCCCAGGCTGCTTTTCAAGCCCAGAAGTTACCTTCCTCACTGTTCCACTTTTCTTTCATGGTACTAGGTCCCAAGAACAGTCTTCTTCCCTTCACTGCAAGTTCTTTTCCTCTTCCCAGGATCAGATAAAACTCCAGTCTCATCATTCCCCAAACTCCCCAAATTGTCCAAGGTCATGAAATTTTATATACAACATTTTATCCACATACTGAGAACTGCAAACTCAGCATAAACAACCTATCCAACCCTCACCCCCAACCTGAAAGAGACTTGACCAAACTCTACCTTGGCTTCTATCAGCTCAATGCCATACCTCTAGATGATCCTAGTCCCCTTAAAATGTGTGGAAAACACCATCAACACCAAAAGTACGTCATACTGTTTATTCCAGCCAGAACCTGACTTGGACTTGGAAGTTGTAAATCCTTTTTTGTCCTTTGTGATATAAATCTTCTACAACACAGAAATGTGCCTTCGCAATGGGCACTTCTCTGGGCTCATCTGTTTAAAATAGGGTTCCTGTCTCAGCCATCTCTGTGGGATAGCAGAAGCCTAACTTTAATAAGTTCCACTTAGCAAACACAGATGGCTAATCACACTGCTAAATCACCCTCACCTAGTATCTTCAATACTTTTCTTTTAGCACACCCCAGTGTTTAAAAAGCTTTCCACCGGCTGGGGATTTAGCTCAGGGGTTTCGCCGCCTGCTGCGCAAGTGCAAGGACCTGAGTTCGATCCCTGGTACCAAAAAAAAAAAAGCTTTCCACCTTTTGTTTCAGTAGAGCTGAGCTCACTTTATACTAGAGTCTCCCTTCCTATGCTACAGTAGTCTGAATACCATCTGTCTTACTGTCTCTGACAAATATCTAGTTATTCAGAGATCCAGAAATTGAAGAAACAGAATTTACAAATCTTGAGTCCCTTTACAGTTACCCTTGCACTCAATGAATGGGGAAGAGTTTGTGATGGGATTAATTTATAATTCTAAAAGATTACAAGCCATCATTGTTCCCCAAGGATTTCTGGCAAGCCATGTGATCCAGTGCACACTGTGGGCCTGCAGGTGTAAAGTGGAAAAGAGTCATCAGATTTTGTTTTAGTTCGCAGTTGCCCCTCTTATTAACCTCTTCTTGTGAGGCTTCTTTTAGCCTCACAAAATGCTCACTATTCAGTATCTCAAAGCCCAGAAAGGTCCCCTCCCACTTTCTCTTTGGGGCTGGGCGGGGCCCTCACTATGTAGCTTAGGCTGGCCTTGAACTTACTATGTAGCCCACACTGGCGAACTTTCGAGCATCCCTCTGGCTCAGCTTTGCAAGTACACCACCACACCCAGCCCTGTCGCTACTCTTTTCTAATGTGGCAGCTACATGTTAGTATCAAGCACTTGAATTAGTGTGACTAAAAGACTGATTTAACTTTTAATTTAAATTAAAACTGAAATATCTACTTGTGGCTAGTGGCTACCATATTGAACAGCAGGTCCTGATACTGAGAGCTGTGGAACCGACTAGTATACAGTATTATGGGCAACTGCAGAATTCCCCTTAGAAGATAACAAGAGGTGGAAAGAAAAGGATTTTTAAGAGCTGCTCTAAATAAACTGAAGGACTAAAGGCCCCTGATTTCCTGATATTATCGAAGGCAGAACTGAGTCTCAAGCATTCTCCCTAGTGATCCATTATGTTTGGATAAGGAAATGTCCCCAGAGGTTAAGGGCTTGGATGCCAGCTAATGAGCTTCTGGGAAGCAGCTGAATCTGAAGGGGCTTTAATTATCAATGGACTCCTAGCTCAATGATGTTAGTAGGAGGAGCCACCTAAATGGATGAGGCAGGTCATAAAGGCGTGCCCCAGAGACTTTCTTGTTCCTGGCCCCTTCCCGAGCTCGCTCTATTTCTCTGTCTCCTTGCTGCCACAAGCTGAGCATGTTTCTTCTGCCACAGTACTATCTCTGCCTTGCCACAGGCCTAAGAATAATGTAGCCACCTGACCTCAGACTGAAACCTCTGAAACCGTGAGCCAAAATAAACTGTTCCTCCTTTAAGTGATTATTCTCACGTATTTTTACAGGCAATGGAAAACTGCCTAATACACTACCTAATTAGGTGACATAGGTCAGTAAATAAGGGAAGACAAGGAGTTAATGGCATGGGAAAGAAGCCTCTACTTAGGCAGCATTTGAATCCAAACTTGACCACCCCTAGAAAGGGCACTGGAGTAACACAAGCTTGGGCCAATGTTCAGCAAAAGGGGCTCACTAGCCTCTATGACACTTAGCAAATTACTTATCTTCTCAACGCCTCAGTTTCCTCCTCTGAAAAAAGAACTCATACTATCTTTTTCACAGCATTATAACAATACAGTAAAAACAAAATAGCTGGAAGGTGAGGAAAAGGAGCCTACATACTGTATGTTTATTTGGACCCTGGTTGGACAAAATGTTTTTTAAAAATGTACTGGAAGAAAGAGCCTGGGCTGAAGCTCAGTGGTTGAACATTTGCCAATCATGTATGCATAAATCTTGCCCTGGGTTCACTCCCCAGGATAGAAAAAAAACAAAAGTGTGTGTGTATAGACATGATATAAATAAAGAAAAATTTAAACAATAAGGGGATACTTAATGATATTAAAGAATCTTTTTTTTTTTTTTTTGGTACCGGGGATCACACTCCGGTCCTTAATGCTTGCACAGAAAGCACCAGAACTACTGAGCTAAATCCTTGGCAAGGAACCTTTTTTTAAGGTGTGATAGTATAGTTGTGGTTACGTACTTTAAAAAAGCCCTTATATTTTAGGGATGCATACTGAAATACTGGACTAAAATGATGAAATCTAGAATTTGCTTCCTAATGCAGCTGGCAGGGGTACAGGGATATAAGAAGACAAGAGTTACAGTAGTAACTGCTAACACTGGGTGATGGGAACCGTGATGGTTTAACCTGATAATCTCTACTTTGGGATATAGTTGAAAATTTCCATGAAAATGTTTGGAAAATTACACAGCACAATAGTAAACATATAAGTTGGTCTTGTCTGACTCCAGAGTCCAGTGCTCTTTTTTTCCGGATATCTTATGTACCCTGGTGCCAATGAAGAAGTTTTTACCACCTCTCACTCTGTATGTTCTCAGTTTCTCCTCCACAAATCAAGTATATCTGCTTTGTTTTTTCATTTTATAGAAAAAGAGAGCAGCAGACTGTTTTGATATTAGGAATAATGATTTGTTAATACTTCAGTATCAATTGTGGCAAACCTGCAGTATCTTATCTGCTCAGTGTTTTGGTTTGCAGTCCTGGGCCTTCACACTGAGCTGCATTCCCAGTCTTTTCTATATTTTTTTAATTTTGCGACAGGGTCTTGCTAAATTGTCCAGGCTGGGCTTGAGCTTGCAATCTTCCTGCCTCAGCCTCCTAGTGCTGAGGTTACAAGCGTGTGCCACCACGCCTGCTCTGCTCAGTTCTTAATGGAGTAGTCATTAAGTCAAAATACAGTATAAAGGAAAAATAAAATGAACATCTTCACATCTTTTAATTCATTAGTTAATACTTTTTTTTTTTTTGGCACTGCTGGGGACTGAACCTAGTGCCTTGCATATACTAGGTAAGTGCTGTAACACTGATCTACATCCCCAGCCTAGTTTATTATTTAATGTAATAATTTAACTTCAATTTCATGGGTATGAATTTTTTTCCATAGATAAGCCTGTGCTGTACTTGCCCAAAAGTGTCATTCAAAGGGCCGGGAATTTAGGTCAGCAGTGCCTCCGCCTGCCTCCCAAGTGCCTGCCTCCCAAGCGCAAGGTCCTGAGTTCGATCCCAGGTACCAAAAAAAAAGTGTCATTCAAAAGATTCAAATGAGCTTTGGATAATCAGGACTTACACATGATAAACACTGACTAGAGAATTCAAACTTGGGTGTGAGGGTATTAAGTCAGTAATACAACATACCATATCCTGCATAAACTTTAACAGACTAATTATAATATATAGAGTATGTTTTCCAGTTAAAATGGAATCAAATTAGAACTCAGTAACAAAGTTGTCCCATATCAAGTATCTGCAAGCACAGTGAAACTAAATTACACACTCTTTATTAACCCATCAGTGAAAGAGTAAGTCTCAAAAGAAATTTAGAATGTACATGGAATTGAATTATGAGTATGTTGAAATGTTGTATCTAAGGATCTAAAACAGAACTGATAGGGAAATTTATAGCACTAAATACTTTCATTAACAAGAAAGAACTCAGAAAACTGAGGTAGGAGTATCCTAAATTCAAGGCCAGTCTGGGACACTATATAACAAGAACTTGTCTCAAAACCAAACAAAAAACAAGGAAAGATCTCATATCAGTAATCTACCTTCCTACCTCAAGAACCTAGAAAAAGGAGAAATAAACCCCAAACAAACAGAAGGAAGGAGTAAGAAAGATTCAAGTGAAATCAGGTACAGTGAATGGCAAGTAACTATTCCCAGCTACTTGGGAAGCTGAGGAAGGAGGATCATTTGAGCCCAGGAGTTAAGGCCAGCCTGGACAACACTGCCTAACTCTTGTTTCAAAGAAGGGAAAGAAAAGAAGGAAAAGAACACAGATAAGAAAGAAACAAGTAATTAATAAATTAATAATTAATAAATTAATAATAACAGCCAGCCCCAGCCTGCACCACATAGCGGGACCCTATCTCAAAAATAAAAAAGAACCTGTCTATTCCTAGTCCAGTGAAATCTCCTTCTGTCCTGCCAGACTATTTCTTTTTGGTTTTTGTGTTTTGTTTTGTTTTTCATTTTTTTGAGACAGGGTCTTGTTACGTAGCTCAGGGTGGCCTTGAATTTGTGGCAATCCTCTTACCTCAACCTCCCGAATGCTGCAGACTACAGGCATGCACACTACACCTGGCCCCTAGCAGACTCTTTCAAACATTCTCTTTCTCTCTATATTCTGAAATTATTTCCACAAAAAAAAGTTACAAGAAGAAAACTTTCAGAGTATCTCATCCTAAGTCTACCCTCCTAACCTGTACTTATTTTCTAATTATAAATTATCTATTTGTGCTCACATAAAATTAATTTCTCCACTTGCCGAACAGTTCCTCAATGCCATTATCCCAGGCCTATTCCTTCTCTGCTGTATGGTCAGGTTTCCTTTCTCTATAGAATTGTTCCCTTTTGCATACAATCAGGCTGTAAATTCTCCCCAGCCTAAGAAAATAAAACTTCCATTACATGCAACTCGGACAACTTCATTTCTTTGTTTTAACATACAAGAGAACTTAGATACAACAGAAAAAATTAGGTTTTAAACGTAGGTAAGTGGTACACTGCTTACACTGCTTAAAAGCAAAGCTCAAAGACACCAGATACAGCAGAAGGCAACTTCATTTCTTAGCTCAAGGAGCTGGCCATTCAGGAGTTGTCAAAGAGTTTGTCCACTCATTTTCCCTTGTCTTTCCACACCCTCTGGATCAACTTAGGTTTTCATCTCTACCTCCACTGAAATATTCTTGTCAAAGATTTGAAGGAACCATATTATAAAACCGGTCGATTATTATTACTGTTATCTGTGGTAGATATAAAATTGCTACATACAATGAATTAGTAAATACTGAGCCACTGCTCCTAGGGAAATACTGGGATACATTTTCATCAAATGGCCAACATATAACCTTGTTTTATGTGTGTTCCTACTGAAAGATATCTGTATGTGTTTAAATTAAAAAAAGTACTGTCAAAAACACACTACCATTAATCCTCCTCAAAAAAACTTCCCCTCAGACGGGTGTGGTGGCACACACATGTAATCCCAGTGGAAGATCACTAGAGTTAGTTTGAAGCCAGCCTGGGCTACATAGTAAGTTCAAGGCCAGCCTCAACTACATAGAAAGTATTTCTCAAAAACTCCCCCTCTCTTCAAAAACACTAATCTCATCGTTCTTGCCACTTTCTGAAGCAGTTCTGGAAGTCCATTTTTATGCGTGTCTTTAGATGTGCTCTTGTGGCTGCCCTGATGCTCTGAAGTGATTCAAAATGTTTACCTCCCATAGTCATTTTGACTTTGGGAAGAGCCACATGTTGTATGTATGGCGGATCCGGTGAATAAGGTAAATAAAGACACACCATAATGTTTTTACAATCCCAACTGACACTCAGCAGCACTGTTCACAGTATTTTATCACACTTCATAAAGACACTCACAAAAGAGGACTTTCAGAACTGCTTCAGAAAACAGCAGAAACAATAGAATTCGAAGTGAGGGAGAGTATCTGAGGAACATTAATTTATTAATGTAATAAATTTTAAAAATTTAAACATTCACCATATTTTCCCATCACCTCCTGCATGTACTAATTCATTAGTGCTGAACTCATGGTCAACAACACTGCAACTCAGGCCTGAAAGAAGCTTCTCTAACAGGTATTTTCTCCCTAAGACACATCACATCCCCATAGGCACACAGCACTAAAGCACTCTGCTTGGGGGCCATTTTAAACACCACAATTTCCGACAGCACAAAATGCAAAACGTGTAGCACTAATTAGATCACAAAAAAGACAACTGTTTACCGTAGGAGCTGAACCGGGAGAGTCTGACCCTCACCTCTGACTCTACTCATCTCTCAGTAACCTCATTTAGCCCTAACCCATCACACCGACATCAGTGTCCCATAGTTCTCAGATGCTCTGTTGTTCTTCAAGTTCAGTGACTCTTTGCTCTGCTGTCAAGACTACTAACAATAGTGTGTTAAGCACTAGCTCATCTGCATCACTGCTTTTATTTCTCCCATCTCCACGACTTTTTCATATAGTTTCTACCTTTCTGCTGAAACTCTTCATCTGTTCATGTATGTTGTCTACCTTTTCCACTAATAACATATTCCTCATTGTTATTTTAAATTCACCAGCCAAGAGTTTCAACAGCTGTTTCATCCTGAGACAGGAGATTAGGCAGAGGCAAAGCTGGTGGGGAAGACCCCAGAACATATGTGTAGTACAGTTCCCAAAGTCCTGCTCCTAGACTTCTTGCAGGGGGCCAGGGATTTAGCTCAGTGGTTTTGTCGCCTGTGCAAGCACAAGGACCTGGGTTCGATCCCCGGTACCAAAAAACAAACAAACAAAAACCCCACTATCTCTTGAGCTGGGGATTTAGCTCAGTGGTACCGCCACCTGCCTCCCAAGCACAAGGTCCTGAGTTCGATCCCCAGTACCAAAAAATAAGAACTGGAGCAGGTTTCCCACAGGATGGCCTAGAGGTGTGGGTGATATAAAAAGGACGGTCCACATTGAGTTTTTGCCACTGTGTTCTCTCTTGCATGGTGGCCCACCCTCATGCTGTAGGATGTATTTCTTTTTCTTTTACTTAGGCCAAACTTGCTCTGAAGAGCCGTTTCTTTTCCTACCTTTAACAAAACTTTGCTACCATTTGTGCTTATCTTGACTGATTCATTGCTCAGGACAGAAAGAACCTGAAATCACCTCCAAAAGGAGACTCCAGCATCCCCAAGCCCCATAATGCTAGGACAGGACTTGTGACTTGCTATTGACCAGCAGAATATGGCAAAAATGGGGGGAGACCTCATGCCTGTATCCCAGTACTCTAAGAGGCTGAGGCAGGAGGACTGCAAGTTCCGGCCCCACCTAGGTGATATTAGCAAGACAGTCTCAAAATAAAAAAAAAATAAGGGCTGGGAAGGTAGCTCAGTAAGAAGATCCTGGGTTCAATCCCCAGTTCCACAAAAAAGATTTTTTTTGGTTTTTTTGTTTTTTGTACCAGGGATTGAACTCTGGTCCTTGTGCTTGCACAGCAGGTGGCAAAACCACTGAGCTAAATCCCTGGCCCCACAAAAAATTTTTTTTTAAAAATAAATAATATGGCCCAGATGATGGGATGTTCTTCCCGTGGTTGTTACATTCTGTAAAAAAATGAATGGATCTGGGCATGGTAGCACACATCTGCAATCCCAGCTCTCAGGAGGCTTGCTCTGAGTTCGAGGCCAGCCTGGGCTACACAGTGAATTCAAGACCAGCCTAAACTACACAGCAACACCCTGTCTCAAAAAACCACAAATAAATAAGTAAAAAGGGATGGGATGTCATTCCTTTGATTATGTTACATTATATAGGACCCTGTCTTGTAAGCGGACCACTCTCTCTCTTGCCGGACCTAAAGAAGTCGAGCTGTGCACTGTCTATGGAGAGGGTCACATGGCAAGGAACTGCAGGCAGCCTCTAGGATCTAAGAACATTTCAGTGAAGGTAGAAATGAAAACTTAATTTGATCCAGAGGGTGTGGAAAGACAAGGGAAAATGAGTGGCCAACAGCCAACAAAAACCTGAAGCTTTCAGTCCTAAAGCCACAATAAAATGAATTCTACCAACAACCCAAGTTTGGAGTCTTTTCTAGCCTGATCTCCAGGTAAGAACCCAGCCCTCACCAACACCTTGATGGCAGTTTGGTGAAACCCTGAGTGAGATAATAAACGCAGATTACGGGCCAGGGATTTAGCTCAGTGGCACTGTGCCTGCCTTGCAACTATGGGTCCTAAATTCAATCCCCAGTACTGGGGGGAAGAAAAGCAGACTGTTTTAGTCTTTAAATTTGAGGTAGCTTATTCTATAACCCAGAAAACTAACAGACAGAATCACAAACTCCATATGACTTAAAACCAAATGCTTGATTGCCAACATCGCCCTAAAAAGAAAACAAAAATGGTCTAGTGTGGTCCTTCACAACAAACAACAACTCCATTTTTATAGTTACTCAAGCCAATAATTGTGCAGTTAATGTTGACTCTTTTCCTAGAATTCTAAAACCCCACATCTAATCCAAAAGCAAACACTATTTGGGCCAGAGATTTAGCTCAGTGGCACCACGCCTGCCTTGCAAGCACAAGGTCCTGAGTTCGCTTTACAAGCAGTGTACACACATAATCTAACTTTATTTTACTACCACTGCCACTATTACCTCTCACGTGTGTCACTGTAACATCTCCTGAGTTTTTGCTTTTACGCCAGCCACTAAGCACAAGTGTGGTTCTTTTAAAATATCAGATAATGTTTTTACCCAACCCACTTGTGGGTCCCCAGGTTAAAACACAAAAATCTTAGCAGTATTTAAACCCCTCACCATATGGCACTCTTCCCTTCCAGCCAACCCTCTCTGCCTCAACTGTCACTCTCTTCAACTGTCACTCTGTCATTCAGCCCTCTGCTACCACTCTGGTTACCGTGCTGTTCCTTGACCAAGCACATGTCACTCAGAGTTTTACAACTGCTGGTCCATGTAACTGCAGAGGTAATTTTTTTTTTGGTACCAGGGATCAAACTCGGGTCCGCGCTTGTGCAGCAGGTGGCAAAACCACTGAGCTAAATGCCCCCCAACATGTGCCTTTATTTTTTATTTTTTGGTACCGGGGATCGAACTTGGGTCCTTGCACTTGCACAGCAGGCGGCGAAACCCCTGAGCTAAATGCCCAGCCCTACATGTGCCTTTTTTAATACTAAGTAGTAAGAAAAGTTTTATGTGAAAAAATATCTCAGGACCAGGAATTTAGCTCAGGGGTTTTGCCGCCTGCTGCGAAAGCGCAAGGACCCAGATCCCCGGGACCGAAGGAAAAATAAAAAGGCACATGTAATCTCAGCACTCTAGGAGGCTGAGGCAGAAGGATCACAAGTTCAAATCAAACCTAGCAACTTAGCAAGACCTGTCTCTAAATTTAACAAACAAAAAAAATTTCTTAAAGTGCTGGAGATGTAGATCAGTACAAAGGCCCTAGGTTCAAGCCTCAGTACCTCCCCAGAAAGGAAAAGTCCCTTTGTCCCCACCCAAAACACACTATCCCTCCTACCCTACTTGATGAGTCTCCACACCACTTATCACCAACTGATAATCTTTTTTGCTGCCTGACTCCGCAAAATTAGGATGAATTCCATGAAAACTAAAACTTTTGTTCAGGGCTCTACCAATAGATTTTACTAAATTAATGTTAAATTTTGTTTCCTTACAGAATTTAGAGTCTAATAAAGTAGTTGAGTCATAAGAATTTCAGTACAAAGTAACAATTTTTAAAAACCATTATGAAATGATTCACCATCTAGAAATGTGCTTATTTGTCAACTCATTATAAATGTTTCCAAGAAAACACAGGAAAAAAAAATCCTATCTGATCAAAATAACTGAAATATAGGGCCAGGGATAAGCTCAGTGGTGCACATCTGCGTGGCAAGCACAAGATCCTGAGTTCAATCCCCAGTACCAGAAAAAAAAAAAAAAAGACATAAAGCAACTGAATTAAAGTATTTCTGTAAAGAACTCTTTTTCTTTTTTTTCCAGGGCTGGGGATCAAGCCCAGAGGCTTGCACATGCTAGGCAAGTGTTCTGCCACTAAGCCACATCCTCATTCCTTAGCAAGAAGAGTCTTTTTTATTTTTTTGGTACGGGGGATCGAACTCAGGTCCTTTTGCGCTTGCCCAGCAGGCGGTGAAACCACTGAGGTAAATCCCCAGCCCAGCAAGAACAGTCTTGCTAAATTGTCCAGTCTGGCCTCAAACTTGCAATGCTGCTGCCTCAGCCTCCCAAATGCTAGGATTACCAGCATACACATCACACCTGGCTCCCTTTACTTTTAAAAAACCACTGAGGACCCCTCAAAAAGCTTTTATTTATGTGGGCTAGAAATATTGATCCTTTTATTTAAAACAAAACAAAACAAAAAATTTTTAAATACCTAACAGTTCATTTTATTTATTTTTATTTTTAATAGAGACAGGGCACCAGGCAAGGCAAGAAATTAAACAGAAGAGGAAAGAAGAGAGCCAAGAGGAAAATAACATGACATGAATAAGTCAATTCTTATCAGTTATAACCATCAATGTTAATGGATTCAACTCACCAATCAACAGAAACAGACTGGCAGAATAAATCAAGAAGCAAGATTCAACAATATGCTGCATACAAGAAACATTTAATTCAAAAAGAAATTCACAGACTGAAAGTTAAAGGATGGAAAACAATACTCCATGCAACAGGAACTCAGAAAAAAGTAAGGGTAGTTATTCTACTTGCAGACAAAGTGGATTTCAAGCTAAGACTAATTAAGTGAAACAAAGAAGGTCACTACATCCTTGTAAAGGGAACAATCCA
The DNA here is from genome assembly GCF_000247695.1 of Heterocephalus glaber. The sequence continues at coordinate 1,582,189 of NW_004624816.1, forward strand.
AGAAGAAGATATAAGAATCATAAATATTTATGTACCAAATACCTGTGCACCAACTATATAAAAGAATATTATCAAACACGAAAAATCAACTAAGCACTATTACAGTTGTAATGTGGGACTTCAATACCCCACTGTCACAAATAGACAAATCAACAATGAAATATTGTTGAACAATATTTGAACAAATGGACTTAACAGATGTCTACAGTGTGTTCTACCCCACATTAGAATACACACTCATCTTGGCTGCACACAGAACGTTCACCAAAGAAGATCACATACTAACTCACAGAACATGCAGTTTGTCATAGCTAAATCTTAGAAGCAGCCCAAAATGCCCATCAACCAATGAATGGATAAAGATGTGTTTTTTTTGTTTTGGTTTGGTTTTTTTTGGTACCGGGGATCGAACTCAGGTCCTTGTGTTTGCAAGGCAGGTGGTGGAACCACTGAGCTAAATCCCTGGCCCCAACATGTGGTTTTTTTATACAATGGAGTACTACTCAGCCATAAAGAAAGATGAGCTTCGGACATTTATAGCTAAATGGATGGACCTTGAGACCATACTCTTAAGTGAAATAAATCAGACACACATTTAAATACCACATTGTTTCTATGGTGTGAGAAACCAAAAGTGGAAATAAGGACTAAAATGTATAATAGATATTGAGAAGTGGGAAGAAAATGTTCAAATGGGAAGAACAAGGGAGGAAGGAGAAAAAAAGGAAGGAATGGACAAGGAAAAAAAGTGAAAATGGAAAAAATGGAAACAAAGTTTTTGTACATAGAAGGGAAGGGAGACTTGAGGGGAGGAGGGGAATGGGAAAAAAAAAGAGGCGGGATGTATCATACACAGATGCAAATTCTCTATGATGAGTGTTATCATTATGTATGTCTAAAATGTACCAATAATGTTTTGCTATTTAAAAAACAATCAAACATGGGGCTGGGGATTTAGCTCAGTGGTTTTGCCACCTGCTGCGCAAGCACAAGAACCCAAGTTCAATCCCCAGTACCAAAAAAAAGTAGAAATAAAAAATAATCAAACAAGAAAACTAGAGACAGGGTCTCCCTATGTACTTCAGGCTGATCATGAACTCCCTATGTAGCCCAGGCCGACCTGGAACTCAGTGATCTTCCTGCCTCAGCTTCCTGAATGCTGGGATTACAGGTGTGGGCCACCACACCCAGCCTAACAATTCATTTTAAAATACACTCATTACATGTTAATAGTTTCATTAACATATTTTCTCGAAAAATTGTTTTATTTATCTCTTTAATGTCTATGGTGAATAGAAAACAGCAGAATCCTCTCCTGATGCTATAATAAATATGCTGTTTTAGTTGAGGTATATGAAGAAAACCTAACCTCTTACTAATCTGTAGTCAGCAAAGGTGGAAGAGTTTCAATAGCTTCTTCAGTAACTGTGCATAGCTGCTGAGATAATAGCAAAACTCAACAAGTTGTAATCTCCTGAAGGTTAGCCCCATGTACAACCTGGTCTATGTGTATTCTATTAATATGAAAATCTATTGGTCCAGTGCTAGTTGTAGTGGCACTCATAAAGCCAACCTGGGCTACACAGAGACTTTAAGACCAGACTATATTACACTGCAAGATCCTGTCTCAAAGCAAAACATAACCAATTACTGGGCTGTCTTGCACTGTGAATGGCTCTTGCACCCATGCAGAATTTTGTAAGACAATTTTGTAACCAAAAGTCTGTCAGTATTGGGAAAATGTTTTGCATAATTCTCATTTTCTTCTTTTTTTTTTTGAGGCAGGGTCCTGCTATGTAGCCCAGGCTGGCCTCCAACTCACAGCCGTCCTCCTGCCTCAGCCTCCGCGGTCCTGGGATGACAGGAGTGCACCGCCACACCCAGGCCCACAATTCTAACTTTCATGTGAAAATTCAAATCTTATCGCTGGCAACAAATATTGTCAGTCATTTTCCTTGAAGTGGGTTAGGTGGACAGGTCACACAGTTTGGAATTTAAAAATGCATCTACACACTGCAATATGTGTCCTTGTCAATTTAGTTAAATTCTCTAAGGAATACGCCTACTTTCCAGTTCAGCAAAATCATTTCCAATATATTCATAATAAATCTGTTCAAATAAAGATAGTTACCTTTCTGAAATCATTAATCTGTTTCAAGTTAGATTCTTTAAAAACCCACAAGTATTTATCTTGTTTCTCTATGTTGAAACAAAATGAGTCTGGAAAAAAAAATCTAAATAATTGTGTACCACATAAAATAAAATCTACATCGAGTTTTGAGAAGTCCGTATTTTTTTTTAAAAACTCTTAATATACTTTATATAAAATAAAACTTGGAGTTACACCTGTAACTCTAGATACTCAGGAGGCTGAATTAGGAAGATCCCAAATTTGAGGCCAGCCTGGACAACTTAGCAAGACTCTCAAAAAATAAATTTAAAAGGCTGGGGGTGTTGCTTAGAGCAGCGGAGGCCCTAGGTTCAATCCCTAGGACCACAAAACCAAAACAAAACAAGACAAAACAAAAATAAAAGAAAAACCAAATAGTCTTAAAAATTTAAATCAAACCAGGTGTGGTGGTGTGCACCTGTAATTCCAACACTCTGGGAGGCTGAGGCAGCGGGATTGGAAATTTCAGGACCCCGGGCAACTTAGTGACTTACCAAGACCCTGTCTCAAAATAAAAATAAGGCCTGGGCCAGGGATTTAGCTCAGCAGCACCGAGCCTGCCTCAAAAAAAAAGGCCTGAGACCGTGTAATCCCAGCACTTGGGAAGCAGAGGCAGGAGGAGCACTGTGAGTTCAAAGCCAGACTGAACTACATAGTGAGACCTTGTCTCAAAAACAAATAAAAATAAAAATAAGGCCTAGCTCACAGTGCAAAGGCCCTGGGTTCAATCCCAAGCAATGCAGAAGAAAAAAAAGACCTACCTTCCCTCTTTATACCTCAACATTTTTAAATTCATTTTTTCCTTGATTCTCTTTTTGAATAGCAGCAATAAGAGATCTGAAATAGCAGATTAAACTGCACATAAAATATTCCTAATGAGCTCAGTATTTTGGCCAGTCCTTGTCTTACCTGCTGAGCAATATGAGAAATATAAGCTCCCTGAACTGTTGAAGCAGGTTGAGTTGAAGTCTCTGAAGTGTTATTCTTGTGGGACTCTTCCATAATCAACTGGAAGAGAAAAATAAACAGTTGAAAGGTGCTACAGGATATTTATCACACACTATAAAGCCATGTAAAACTGATCATTTTAGCAGGATGTAGTGGTGTACTCCTGTAATCCCAGCACTTGGAAGGCTGAGGCAGGAGAATAGCAGTGAGTTTGATAGCAGCCTGGGATACACAGTGAGTTCAAGCCAGCCTAAATTACACAGCAAGACCCTGTCTTGAAAATAATATAAATTGATCGTTTGGTTGCCTCCAGGAAGGGAACTGGTAGGTATGGTGTAGATAGAAAAGAGACTTTTCTTTGCATATTCTTTTATTTTTTGAAACCAAAATTTTTTTGGTAGCACTAGTGAACTGAACACTGAGCTACATTCCCACCCCTTCTTTTTTTTTTTTTTGAAACACTGAGACAGAGTCTTCCTAAACTGCCCAGTCTGGCCTTGTATTTTACTGGTGATCCTCCTGCCTCAGCCTCCCACCCGCCCAGGTAACTGGGATTACAGGCATATGTACCATGCCCAGCAATTTTTTGAATTCTAACACACCTAAAAACATGTTTAAATTTAATAAATGGTACATATGTACATATATTATTAGTAAATTTTCAAATCTTAGCCCACTCAAAAATACTAGTCTTCCTGTCCATGGACACATGTACTCCTTTCTCCATTCTAAGGAAGAGTTTCTGATTTCACAATTTCACACAGATAATTTATTCTTTAAAAATTGAACAAATAAAACTGCCTAAGGAGGTTCTAAAGATCTAGATCAGGCATGTCCAGTCTGCCTCTTCTTAAAAATGCTGTAACAACAATTATTTTTAAAGGCAGTTTTATTAATTATAAACAAAACTATATGTTTTATATGTGGACCAAGACAATTCCTCAGTGCAGCCAGGCAAGCCAAAAGTTTGGATATGCCTGATCTAGATAATTTCAGGATGTGAAGGCTAAGAATGGAAATAAGTAAACTGTAAGAGAATGAGTATGTACAGCCTAGGATTTAGCTCAGTGGTTCTGCTGCCTGCCTCACAAGCACAAAGACCCAAGTTCGATCCCCAGTACCAAAAAAAAAAAATCTTAAGAGAATGAGTATGTCAAATAGGAAGAGAACCACTAACAAAGAGACTGGCAAAAGAGATCGATAGAATGAGTGTTTTACATGTGCAAAGATATTTAACAAAGAAACAGCTGGGTGTGGTGGTGCACGCCTGTAATCCCAGCACTCAGGAGACTGAGGAAGGAGGATCACTGCAAGTTCCCGGCCAGCCTGGGCTAGTGAGTTCAGGGCCAGCCTCGAACTATCAAGTGAGACCCTGTCTCAAAAAACCAAAAGAGGGACCGGGATTTAGCTCAGTGGTTCTGGCACCTGCCTCGCAAGTGCAAGGTCCCAAGTTCAATCCCTGGAACCAAAAAGCAAAAGAAACAGCTGGTTAGTATGCATATTTAAAGATGCTCCACATCACTAACGGTTAAGGAAATTAAAATCAAAATCACAAAACTGGGCCGGGGATTTAGCTCAGCAGTTTTGCTGCCTGCTGCGCAAGCGCAAGGACCCGAGTTCAATCCCTGGTACCAAAAAACCCCAAAACAAAACAAAATAAAAAATCACAAGACATCACCTTACACCTATTAAAACTGCTAATATCAAACACAAAAACTAAGCCTTGATAAGGACGGGGGAGAAACTGTACTCATGTACTATATTGTGCTGGTGGAAATGTAGAGTGGTGCCACTGCTTTGGAGTAGTTCCTAAAAAATAAAAATTAAAAACAGCCGGGGATTTAGCTCAGTGGTTCCGCTGCCTGCCTCGAAAGCGCAAGGTCCCGAGTTCAATCCCCAGTACTAAAAAATTACCAAATGAGCCAGCAATTTCCCCTCTAAGATGTATCTCCAAAGGAACTGAAAGCTAAGTCTTAAAGAAATATTTATACACCAATATGTATGTTCACAGCAACATGACTCACAACAGCCAAAAGGTGGAAGCATCCCAAGTGTTCATAAACAGATGAATGGGTAAATAAAATGTGGTATATTCTTTAACATATAAGAAAATTCTAACACATGTTACAACATAGATGAAGCTTGGGTACATTATGACAAGTGAAATAAGCCAGTCACAAAAAGACAAATACTTTAAGATTCCACTTATGTGAAGTATCTAGAGCAGTCAAGCTAATAGAAACAAAATATATGATAGCTGCCAAGGGCTAGGGGAGAAAATTTAGTCATTTAATGGGCATGAAAAAGTTCTGGACTTCGGTGTAGTAGCACATACCTATAATACCAGCACTCTGATAGACTGAGACAGGAGGATTGATTTACGGACACTCTATCTCAAAAAACCTTTTTTTTTCAATTCTTTTTGAAGGGGAGGGATTGGGGATGTAGCCCAGTGCAAAGGGCCAGGGCTCAATCCCCACTACCAGGGGTGAAAAGAAGTTCTAAAGATTGGTTGTACAACACCATAAATGCGCTTAACACTACTGAACTACACATTTAGAAATGGTTAAGGTGGTAAATTTTATATGTACTTTACACAATTTAAAAAAATTTTTAGGGCTGGGGATATACCTCAGTGGCACCGCGCCTGCCTTGCAAGCGCAAGGTCCTGAGTTCGATCCCCAGTATCAAAAAAATAGAATAAAATAAAATAAATATTTTAAGTCAGGCATGATGGCACACACCTATAACCCCAGCATTCTAGGGGCTGAGGCAAGAAGATGTAAGTTTGAACCCAGCTTGGTTAATCTATGGGACTGAGAGAGAGCCTATCTCAGAACTAAAAATTTAAAAAGGACTGGAAATATAGCTCAGTGTAGAAGTCTTGGATTCAATATCCAATACCAAGAAACAAAGAAACAAAGAGAGAAAGAGAGAACGAAAAAAGGAATAAAATTACAATACCATCTAACTTCTCTATTTTATAAATGAATTAACTTTTTCAAAATAAAAGCTTTACAGTTTCATATCAGAAACAATTAACAGTTCATACCCTCTGTATGTTTTACTGAAATTACCAGGGTATAATCTTTATTTATTCACTTTTTAAAAAAACTATTATTCCTGGGCTAGGGATTTAGCTCAGTGGTTCTGGCACCTGCCTCGAAAGCACAAGGTCCTGAGTTCGATCCCCAGTACCAAAAAAAAAAAAAGCAGCTAGGTATAGTGGCACAAGCCTATACTCCCAGCACTCTGGAGGTAGGGGAATCACCGAGAGTTTGAGGCCAGCCTTGGCTATGTAGTGAATCAAGGGCAGCCTGAACTACACAGTAAGACCCTGACTTAAAAACAAACAAAAAAGGGCCAGAGATTTAGTTCAGTGGTTTCACCGCCTGCCTTGCAAGTGCAAGGACCCGAGTTTGATCCCCGGTACCAAACAAAACAAAACAAAACAAACAAACAAACTGTTTAACCTAGAATAAATTTATGTGTACAACACATTTTTTATAATAATAAACTCCAAAAATAATAATAATAATAATAATAATAATAATAATAATAAACTCCAGACAGCAGCTATAAGCCTACCATGATTCCCCAAGAATCACAAAGGGGCAGTGAAACACACCTTCTAAAGCACCACCAATGCCGGACATGGTGGTACAGGCCTGAAATCCCAGCACAGGGAGGCTGAAGCAGGAGGACTGAGGCCAACCTGGGCTAGATAGTGAGTTCAAGACACTACAAAGCAAGACCATGTCTCCAAAAAAACAAAAAGCAAAAGCATCATCAATGGACTCAATTTATGGAACTCAAAATTTGCTGATCCTGATAATATAAGGATATGAAGGATACTTCTAGGAAATCTGTAAAGAAAAGAACCCTATAAGCTAGGTAGTATCACCCTAAGAATTTTTTGTGTGTGTTGAGGTGGTGGGGATCAAACCAAGGCCTCAAATAAGGTAGGCTAGCATCTCACCACTATATCCCCTAGCACCATAAGAACATTTTATTTTTTGAGGTTCTGAGGACTGAATCCTGGGTCTCTGCAATGAGCTACATCCCCAGCCCTTCTTCATTTTTAGACAGGGTCTGACTAGATTGCTAAACTGCCTACACTGGGCTCAAACTTCTGCTCCTCCTTCCTCAGCTTCCCAGCGTGCTAGGATTACAGGCCTGTGCCACCATGCCCAGCTCCTATCAACGTTTTGATGTCATCTCTTGGATCTCTTATTTTAGAGATATGTAAATCATGGCTCTAGTGGGGCATGGTGGTACAGGCCTGTAATTCCAGCACACTGGGGGCTAAGGAAGGAGATCACTGAAAATTTGAGGCAAGCCTGGGCTACCTAGTGTAATCCTGTCTCAAAAATAAGAAAAAAGGGTCAGGATGAAGCTCAGCGGCAAAGTGTCTGCCTGGCATGCACAAGGTCCTGAGTTCGATTCTCAGTACCAAAAAAAGCTAGAAGAAATTATCATTTACTATGGATCCCACAGTAACATGCAGATGGAAGACCAGAAGCTAAATCTTTTTTGGGGGTTTTTTTTTCATTAAGTTTATTGGTACATTTTAGGTATGTAATGTCACTCATCATTGGAAATGTGTACCTTAGTTATTTTTTCTCCATTCCCTGCCCTCCCTTCAACCCCTCCACCCCTCCCTATTTACAAAGTCTTTGTTTCCATTTTTTCCTTTTCTCATTATTTTTTCCTTTCCCTTCTTTCCTTTTCCTACCCCTCCACTTCCCCTTCCCCTTGGGACCTTTTCTTCCTATTTCACATAATTACACATTTTGATCCTCATCTACACTTTCAATTTCTCACACCAGGGAAACTAATTGGTATTTACACGTGTGTCCTATTTCACTTAAAGAGTATGGCCTCAATGAGGCTAAACCTGTTTTAATGGAAACTCCCCACCTATAATAGTCCCTCTCTTCCAAGGACACCCTCAAATTACCTTTCCTAACTGCTTCTCATCTCTCCTAATGCTTTTACTGTGTTTAGCACAGGTTTCTAATGAGGTTACTTAATACTAAGATGTGTTATCTGGCATGTCTGAGGCTTCCCCTACTTTAAACTGCCAAAGGACCATAAGAGACCTTCCTGTAGTAAATAGTAAACAGCATTAAATACAGTACATATTCC
>NW_004624816.1:1590554-1635629 GCF_000247695.1 Heterocephalus glaber
GCCACCCCCTGCCTAGAAAGCCCAAGGTCCCGAGTTCAATCCCTGGTACCAAAAAAAAAAAAAAAAAAAAAATTGCCAAAAGAAGGAAGATCGTAAGTCTGCTCACTTGTAGAAGATGCTGAATTATTGACAATCTCAAGAGAAGGGAGTCAGCCCCTTGCTCAGCAAACATTTCCACAACTGAATTCACTCTCTCCCTTCAAACTTGCTATTAATTCCACTGAATCTTCACTACTGTTTTTTTTTCACAATAGTCCACTCTCATGCTGTCATGTACATTTTTTCCTTACTTTCACTTGGCCCAAGTTCACTCTGCAGAACCCATTTCTTTTCCTATCTTTAATAAATGTAAAACCGGGCCAGGGATTTAGCTCAGTGGTTCTGCCACCTGCCTCCCAAGAGCAAGGACCTGAGTTCGATCCCCGGTACCAAAAAATAAATAAAAAATTTTAAAAAAAATAAAAATCACACTGACACTTTCAGATCCCCCAGCAGGCCTGTTCCTCTCACCTTTCCACACTTCTTCCTGTGCTGCCAGCACTCCTCTCCTTCAGGAGGCTTATTTCTGAGTTACTCTCCCAGGCACTTTGCTGACTTGGCCACAGTAGTCCAGAAGCCCGGACTGAGCCCCTTCCGCACACGGCACTCACCACAGTACAGTGATGGCCTTTCTGGGGGGTTCTGTCTCCCCACTAGGGAGTCAAAGACCACATTCTGCTCCCACTATGGCACCAACACCTTCACATTTATTCATGCCAGATACATCGTGTTTACTTCAATACGCCCACGTATTAAAACAGAGAACAATGGCTAAAGAAGTATTAGCCATTTACTTCACACCAGGTTTAAAAACGGGACAACTGAAGCAAAGCTATCACACCATACATGACAGTTCGTAACTACGACACTACGTAAAACAGTGGTTTTTTTTTTTAAGAGGGTACCACCTACCGGTGACACAGAAGTACTGACGGGACACAACACAGCCCAAACAGCCCCTACAGGACAAACTACAGATATTGTACTGTTTTTTTGTTTTGAGGATGTTTTGCTTTGGAGACAGGGTCTCGCTATGTAGCCCAGGCTGGCCTCGAAATCGGTCTCACTAATTCGCCCAGGTGAGACTCAAACTTGCAATCTTTCTGCCTCAGTCTCCCGAGTGCTGGAATTACAAGGTGTGTGCCTTCAGGCCTAAAAGACTCAAATACTAGTAGAGCTATTACATTCGGCTTTAGGACAACAGAATGGGCTCTAATTGAGACAGAGATAACTAACTGTACGTTGTAGTCGATGGGGGAAAAAAACCACTATCAGTAAAACGCGTATTTCTTGGTAACAAAATTCTAGGATTCAGACGCATTTTGCGGGCCGAAATACAGCTCTTCTCGATGGGTGAGGCCATCCACCGGATGAACGCCGAAATGGCTTTAGAATGTTAAGGGCTTTCAAAGACGGTTACTGTCCCAATGCTATTTAAACGCTAACAGAATTAGACATTAACACCTGCAATAATTTTAAAGCGACTAAGCTGCCCGCTAGCTCCACAGCGTAGCTGACTTTGAAAAATAACAGGCTTCACTCCATGATGTGTTACAAAATCGAGGAAAAAGTATCCTGGATCGGCCCGCGGTTCGAGCGGGAGGCAGGACACCTTCCCCGCTTCTAGCCCGCGCACCTCCGTGGCACCCCCGGGGCGTCGGTGACTCCGGCACTGCCGGCCTCCTCCCCACCGGCCTGTGCGCGGCATGGTGGCCAGGCCCTCGGGGGCTCGCGGGTCCAGCCAAGCCCGGCTGCCGGCCCAGCGCCGCGAGCTTCCGCCTCCGACCGCGAAGGGGCGGCTTTTGGCTCTTGGGCCTCAGCCACTGGCAGCGGGAAGTTTGCGTTGCGCTTTCGCGTAGAACGGGACGAACGACTGCCAGAAAAGGAAGGGCGCGCAGCGGCGGCGCGAGCACCGGAAGCGCGCTCGGCCTGGACGGCGACGACCCCTCCCCCTTCCGCCGTGCGCCCGCGCGCCCCTCCCCCACCGCGGCCGCCCGCGCGACCCCCACCCGGCGCGTGACCGGCTCGGAGTTGCCGGCCGCGCCGCGCTCTAGAGCCCTCCGCGCCCAGGGCCGGGGGGGCGTACGTCCCACACCACCCGCCTCTTACCTGTGGCTGCCGCCTCGCCGCTCTCCTGGGCGGGAACTTCCACTCCCCCCCCCAAGTGGATCCGAATTCACTACCCACTTCCCTACCCCCTCTCGCGGTGGGGGACGTGCCTGTTTCTCGGGGGGGGGGGCTGGCGGGGCTGGGAGAATCGAGTGTCACTTGACAGCCAACTGTTGCTCGGCGGTCTGGGCCGCCACTGACGGCATGATCTACAACAGGCGGGGGCGGGGGGTCAACACTGAGTGCGAGGGTGCCTGGGGGGCGAGGCTGGGCGGGGCCTCCGTGCGGGCCGCCCCACTGCGTCACCGCGCTGCTCACGTGCTCCACCGCCCTGTTGGCCGGCCTCCCTCGCCTGCCGCCGTACACGCTCTTTTGCGAGTAGAGAGAGCAGTTCCGTTCCCTTTCTGCTCCACCCACCTGTATTTCCGGAGGCCCTCAACTGCTGGATGCTCTGTAGAGGCAGTCGTGGTGCAGGTTTCTTCATGTACCGGCGTCCTCTCTGCACAGGTCCTTGCTCTGTAGTGAGGAGGCAGACCTAGAGGAGTCGCCTTTGGCCTAGACCGGCGTCCACGTGTCTGTTTCTTGAAGGGATAAAGGAGTTGCTGGAGGCTTGCTTCCTCAGCTTCTCTTGCTCAGATTCTTAATCCTGTAAAATAACGTTGGGAACGTGGTGTGCACCCCTTAATCCCAACACTGGGAGGTTGAGGGAGGAAGATCGCAAATTCGAGACCAGCCTGAGCAATCTAGTGACTTAGCAAGAACCTGCCTCAAAAATAAAAAGGTTTTGGGCCAGGGATTTAGCTCAGTGGTTCCGTCCCCTGCTTCGCAAGCGCAAGGACCTGAGTTCGATCCCTGGTACCAAAAAAACAAACAAAAAAAACAAGACAGAAACACTAAACTTGCTGGAAGATAAATTAGGTAGAACCCTTGAAGACATTGGCATAGGAAAAGACTTTATGAACAAAACCTCAGCAGCATGGGAACAGCAGAATCAACAACTGGGATCTCATCTTATTAAAAAGCTTCTGCACTGCAAAAGAAACCACGAACAGAGCTAACAGCCTACAATATGGGAAAAATTTTTTAGCAGCTGTACCTCAGACGAAGGACTACTATCTAGAATATATAAAGAACTGAAAAAAATCAGACCCCCCAAATTCAAAGACCCAATTCAAAAATGGGCATCTGAAATGAACAGACATTTCTCAGACAAAGAAGTAAAAGCAGCAAACAAATATATGAAAAAATGTTCAACATCACTGGTCATTCGAGAGATGCAGATGAAAAGAACCCTGAGATTCCACCTCACCCCAGAAAGAATGGCTGCTATCAAGAAATCAATAAATAACAAATGCTGGTGGGGTTGTGGGGAGAAAGGAACCCTTCTCCATTGCTGGTGGGAGTGCAGACTGGTGCAACCACTGTGGAAATCACTATGGAGATAACTCAAAGAACTAGGACTAGAGGTCCTATTTTACCCAGCTATTCCATGCTCACTTTGGCAGCACATATACTAAAATTGACCCAGCTATTCCCCTGCTGGTTATCTTCCCAAAAGAATTAAAAGAATCATACCACAGTGATATATGTGCACCCATGTTCATAACGGCACAGTTTGTAATAGCTAAAGCTTAGAAACAGCCCAAGTACCCATCAACTGGAAAATGGATAAAGAAGATGTGGTTTTTTATAAAATGGAGTACTACTCAGCCATAAAGAACGAAAAACTAGAGTCATTTATAGCTAAATGGATGCACATGGAGGCCATACTCTTAAGTGAAATAAATGGGTCACACGTGTAAATACTGAATAGTTTCTCTAGTGTGAGAACTGAAAGTGTAAACAAGGGTTTAAAATGATTAAAATGAATAATTGATAATTTGAAATAGGAAAAAAGGTCCAAAGACAAAGGAGTGAAGGGAGGGGAAGGGGAAAGAAAAAGAAGGAAAGGAAAAACTATGAGAAAAGAAAAAAAAAGGAAATGAAATCTATGTAAATAGGGAAGGGCGCACAGGTAATGAGGAAAAAATAAGAACCAAGATATATCGTGTACAGGTACAAACATCCAATGACTATAAACAAATTGTATACCTAAAATGTACCAGTAAAAGAACTGAAAAAAAACCCAGCCTTGTGGCCTACAAAATAGGATTCCTTTTGCCTTTTTGTCCTTCACACTTGAGTCTAAACCCAGAAAGAGTCAATCCTAGACAGGTCCTAAATTCCTACAGGGACTGTATTGTTGGAGCTTGAAAACTGACACCCCAAAGTGAAGGCCTCAAAAGCAATTTTTTTTTTCTTTTTTTGCCTCTTGAGGGTAGGGTCTTGCTATGTAGTTCAAACTGGCCTTGAAATCACTGTATTGGCCAGACTGGCCTCAAATATGTCTGCTTCAGTGTCCTGAGTTCAGGGATTATGGGCGTGTGTCACCACGCCCAACTAAAAGCAGTTTTTCCTACCTTCTTTTACCCTTGGTCTCTCAAATCCCTCATTCTTTCTGGAAATAAGCCATAGAAATTAGGATTCTTCTTTCTCACAGTGGGTTATGGAAACCAGAACCCCTTTTCCCCAAAGCCAGCCATAAAGCCTAAAAATACTACAACTTTCCCCCGTGTTTGTGTAGAAGAGTTGGTCACAAAGAAATGAAGAGTTTGATTGCGGAGGGGTTTTTCCGCTGTGCCTGGAAGAAATGCTACAATTTAGGAAGCAAGAATTTGGACAGGCCTTACTAGTTCCCCCACCCGGCCTATCTCCATTAGCTTGTATCTTAATTGAACCTAAGCATAAAAACGGAGAGTTCACCTGGGTCAGGGTGGATCTTTGTGTCTTCAATTTGAAGGCTCTTGTGTCACATAAAACTATGATCAAAACCATTTGCTTTTTTTGTTGTTACTTTGCCCTTTGTTATACAGTGTTAGGACTTTTTAATAATAAGCAGGAAAGGGGTCACCTTTCCGCCTGTGCTATGTGGAACACAAATCATCACCTGAATGAGTGGATCTAAAGCTTAGGAGCATCCTAGGGTCTTCCCCCTGGGAAGAATGCAGATAAACAGAGACCAGCCCAGGGAGACTTTCTAGGCCCCAGGTCCACAACTTGCCTTAAACACAGCTGCTTGCTACAGCCCTTAGTTTCCATGCCCTTTGTCCTTTGTGGCTCCCTCTTTTATTTCTTTGAGATAGGGTCTCCTTGTATTGCCCATGCTGGCCTTAATCTCCTGGGCTCAAGAAGCCCTCCCTCAGCCTCCTGAGTAGCTGGGATTAAAGTGTGCACCACCACACCAGGCCTAAGTAGCCCCTTTTTACTTTAAACTAGTTTACTTTGGTTGCTAGGATACAGGAGAAATAATTTCTGATTGTGACCTTCTCCTCTTCCCTATACCACCACTACCATCTTAGTCCGAGCTGTCATTCTTTCTTGCTTTGCATATGACAGTAGCCTGCAGGTTTGACTAATAAAACTTTATAGAAGACAGGTACTGGTTATTGCGTGTGTTAGATTGTATAAGCAAACAAATTATTTACTTTCAAGATTATGAAGTTGTAAGACAGCTTGGAACTAATATTCAGTTTACCAGAGGAACCTTCTCAGTGTGGGTCAGAGAACTGAGAAGTACCACAGGCCACTGTCAGAACAGGTGCTAATTGAGTTCGCAAGGCAGTAGGCAGACTGCCACTGAAGGTGAAGCCAATTCGGCCGGGCTTGTGATCCCCGCAGGAGGATCACTTGAGTTTGAGGCCAACTTGGGCTACATGCTGAAACCCTGTCTCAAAAAAAAAAGGCAAATCTGTTCACCTGAGAACAAGTTACTGCTCCTCTAGTATAAATGGAACCCAGTGTTGTCAACTTGCTATCACGTGGCCAATTAGTCTTCTAGAGAAATAGCAGTGCAATATCTGGTGTTCATTGGTCTCTGGCAATGGAGAATTGGAAATTCAGGCAGCAGTAGTTGAATCAGTCATTATAGTGGGAGTACACGACGGGCCTTTGCACAGCCTCCACCTCTGCCACCATGTACTTGTGACAGTCTGACACAGGGAGCCAACTCATTTTGTCCACTTGGGTTCTCACTGACTTCCGTGAGTGCAGTTTACCATGGTCACTGCCAGCAAAGATCTTCACACACTGCTTTCTCCCCAGCCATCCATACCCCTCTATTCCAAACCTCATACCCAGGCTCCAGTCTTCTGCTTTCCAAAGCAGTGACTAGCTGGACAGACCATTTGCCACTGCCCGAGTCTCACATGTATTCTCACTTCGAAGAACCCTTTCCACATAAAATGAGTCATCACTTTAATACCTGCCCATTGGGATGATTTCTCTTACTCCTCTCCTAAAGCTGGGGGTGGTGGTGTGTGCCTGTAATCCCAGGACTCTGGAGGCTGAGGCAGGAGGATCACCGTGAGTTAAGAGGTCAGCCTGAGGTACATAGTGAGTTCAAGGTCAGCCTGGGCTGCAGAGCAAGACCTCATCTAAAACAAACAAACAAAAAACCTGTTGGGAGCCGTTCTACATAATTTTGGGGAAAAATCATTTCATAATTAAATTATGATTAGGGCTGTAGGAGGCCTAGTCTTCTTGCCTGTGGGCCAGCTATGGCATGCTGAAACATAACTCCAGTTTGCCTCTGGTCACAGCTGAGGCCTCAGTTGTCCTGTGATGCTGTGACACTCAAGGGCAAGATTATACCAGTGGAAGACTTCCTGATTGAGAACCAAGTAGTAATACAAAAAGAGAAAGGGTTCACCTGGGGTGGGACAAATTCCTTATCATCAGATTAACTCATCCCACCTACTGATGTAAGAACATTTTGCTCATCTTGCTGTCCTAATTAACATAAACTCCTCGTAGACCTAAGATCCTCATCAGCATAAGATTCTCATCATCATCATAGGATTATTGCTGTGCTCTCAGTCATCTGATACTTCCTCTGGTTATAAGATCCTTGTCAATTTAGGGTTATTGCCACCCTCTGATTCATCTGATACTCCATATGAACCCCATAATCAGTGGCAATGGAGTACCTTTGTCTTTGCTGTCTAGAGCAGCACTAATCAGGCTCAAGACCACCCTTTTTGCTACGTCGTGTTTCCTGTCTTTATTCTCTAATTAGCCTTGTGCTGTCATGGCTCACAGGCCAGGGCCCACTGCAGGGGTTGTGGTAACATCCCCTTTCCCTTTCCCTATAAAAACCCAAACCAAACCGAACAACAGATGCATAGTCATTTTGTGTCTTCCGGTCAGGATTCCCATTTCCCCCGTGACCTTGTAACATAAGAGATGCCACCGCTCAAAAGACGCAATTCTCTGCTCCAGCTGGCAGTTTCTTCCTCCCAATTCCTGGTATCTTGCATTGTGATTCTCCTTCCGGGTTTTGACATCAACCTTACACTGCTGCATATTCCACCACTGTCACCTCTGCCACTTTGGGATCAGCCAGATCATGTTGCTCCAAATGTATTACTTAGAGCTGTCACCTGGTATGTGGCCAAAGAAGTATTGCTAAGCATGAACTCTGCTGTCTCCAGAATGTCAAGGGGCTACCAGTGACTGATTTCTTTGAGGGAGGGCAAGACACAGTGTATTGGTTAAGGTTCTCTAGAGGAACGGAATCAGTCTGGGAAAATGATACATATTAGTCTGGCTTCCAGCTCAGTGTCTGGATAATCCACAAGGCTGTCTGCATCCTAGAGAGCTACAGGATCTGGCAGCCGCTCCATCCAAGAAGCTGAAAGCCTCAGAACAAGAAGGACAGAGGATGTAGTGCCAGTCCAAGGCTAGATGCCTGGGAGCACCCTCAAGAGTTGCTGGTGAGCTGGACATGGTAATGCATGCATCTGTAATCCCAGCACTTGGGAGGCTGAGGCAGGAGGATCACCATGAGTTTGAGCCCAACCTGAACCACATAGTGAGACCCTGACTAAACAAAACAAAACGAGTTCATGTTGAAAGGATAAATAGGCTGGAGTCTGGTGTCCACAGGGGATGGAAGCAGCAAAAGACACACCAACTGAAGCAGAATTGAACTTCTAAATGCAGGCCCACCTGCCTCCTTCTTCCGCTTTTCATTCTGTCCAGGCTGTAACCCTAGTGGATGGTGCCACACACAGTCAGGCCAAGTTTCCCCACTCAGCTTGCTGGCTTACATGCCAGTCACCTCTGGAAAACAAAACACCCCATAAAAACACAGAAATACCTCAGAAGTGTGTTTTACTAATATGCTAAGAGTTCCTTGATCCAATCAAGTTGACAACCATGATTAACCACCGCATGCAGCATTTGGTTGTTGTTTTGTTTTGTTGTGGTACTGAGGATGGATCCTAGAGCCTTTGCACTGAGCATATCACCAGCCCTTTTTAAATTTTGTAGTTTGAGACAGGGTCTTGCTAAATTGCTTAGGCTGGGCTTGAACTTGTGATCTTCCTGCCTTAGCCTCCCAGAGTGCTGGGATTACTGGTGTGTACTGTGCCACCCAGCTGGTTTTTATGTTTTAACGGGGGTGTCAGCACCCGCCAGTCATTGGAACTCTGCCTATTTAGTTTATTTTCCAGCCCCTGGATTCCATGCTTTAAGTAAATCAATCTCTTCTGCACCGTCTCATCAGATTGATATCATGTAACATAATGTAGGGGCAAAACTGTAAATGGATATTCTTGTCTCTTCCATGATAATGTCAACTATTATTTCTGATTCTCTTTCTTGATCGGGGTAGAACACATTTTTTCAAATAAAGGGCTACATATATGTACCTGAAACCATATTAGTGTGACCTAGCAAAGATAACAAATTGAGTGTAGCAGCTTAGTGGAACTACTGTTTGGCTGAGCTTGAAGTAGTACACTGTGGTACCCTTCAGGATCCTGCATCTAGGGGCCAGAGCCGCTCTGAGGACCCTGCACCTGGGAATCCTGACATCTTAGTCTCCACTGCCTCCCTGAGGTGAAACGTTAATATTGCTATTGATTTATTATTTTGGCTGGGGTAGGGGACATTTTTAGAAGTTTCCCCACTATAATATTCTTGAAACAGAGACCAAGAACTTAATATGGGGGTAACTAGATCTCACAGTGCATTTATTCTAACTGCAGAGCTAGGGTGACTCTGGGGCCCTGGAATGCTGGTCAGACCTGTGCCCAACACTCCTTGAATTGTCCGAGCACCCCCTCTTCCTTTTAGGGAATGAGATCATCAGAGTACATAATTGGTTTGTTGCTTTGGGGTTCATCCTGGAGAAACAGCCGCCTCTTCAGCCAGTTCACTCCAGGTCTGAAACTTGCTCAGGTTTGGGAACTGGGCAAGAAATTATGACAGTTTGGGGACAACTGCAGTCAACCTCCTGGTTACTAATTCTTGCTTTATTTTAAAATTTTACTTCTTTAAATGGTGTTTATGGGGATTGAACCCAGAGCTTTGTCATCAGTTGTCTATTATTCTAGTAATTCATTTTTATGTTATTTTACTTTTTTTTTTTTTCTTTTGAGTCAGGGGCTCACTGTGTAGCCCAGGCTGGCCTTGAACTTGCTGCGATCCTCCTGCCTCAGTCTCTCAAGTGCTGGGATTTCAGGCATGCGCCACCAGACCTGGCTGATTATATGTGCTTTAATATCTCAAAAATTTTATTCTTGCCTAGAAACTCTGATTGCACAGATAAAACCAACAACAAATGTGTCAGACTTCTTTCACCAAGACCCACTAGATCGACCTTGTGAAAAGAGCTCATAACTGCTAAGCTACACTATGACTTCTATCCAAGGCCCATTAGATTAGCTCCCTGGAGAAGGCTCCTGACTGCAGTCTCTCCTACATTGACCCTTCTTAGCTCAAAGCAGCTAGATTAAAACTATGCCCATTCTCCCTAACTGCAGTTAGGGTTACCTCTTCAGGGGGGTTAATATTATAGGGAGCTAAGTTAGATAATAAAATTAATATACAGTCAAAGACTGGGCTCTCAAAAAAGTCAATAAAAAATAGAGACATCAGAGTACGTGGTGCTCTGATGATAAATAAAAAATTTAAGGTTATAATTGACACTGTCCAGTCTATTAAGTCCAGATATATGCCAGACACCTGGGTGAGTGACCAGAACAGCTAGGCCCTTTTCTTCCCCATAGCATTCCTGTTTTAGAGGTCATAGATAAACCAAAGTTAAATGTCATCCACATGCCCTTGCTACATGCCCTGTTCCCCTACTGAGTCAATATTAGCTAGACAACTATATTTATAATATTGTTGATTGTAACCTGACCCATGTCTGTACCCACCTTGTGATTCTGCCCTATAAACATTCTTGGAGAAATGACCTGAGTGGCGACTCATTTCCAGAATCCCTCCTGTCTCTTAGGCACTATTCCTATTCCCCAGTAAACCTTTCCTACTCTTAGCCTCCTTTGTCCTTTAAAATTCACACTTCAGTCTCAGGAGACACAAACTTGACACACCTGACCTCTGGCAGGTTGAGAGTTGTATTTTCTCCTATAGCACTAGGTCAGATTTCTTGATTATCACTCGATGTACAAAATTTTAAATTTTTATTAAATTCAATTGATTTTTTCCCCCTGTGGTTTATGTGTTGTTATAAGAAACTGTTGCCTAGCTGGGTGTGGTAATATACTCCTATAATCTCAGCATTCTGAAAGACTGAGGCAGGAGGATCACAAATTCAAGGCCAACCTGGGGCAAGTTAACAATTTAGAGACTCTATCTCAAAATGAAACACAAAAAATGGGTCAGGGAACAAAGCTCAGTCCAAAAGCCCTGGGATCAATTTCCAGTACTCCCCATTCCCCACCCCACCCCAACTTTTTTAAAAAAAACAACCACTGCCTAATCCAGGGTCAAAAAGATTTATCATATTGATATAGGAATTAATACAAGAGATGAAATATGAAATATTATTATCTCTCAACCTGTTAGCTGTCTGATAGGCCGAGCTCATGTTCTTTAAAAACCAAAGAATGGGGCTGAGGATTTAGCTCAGTGGTTCTGCCGCCTGCCTCAAAAGCGCAAAGTCCCAAGTTCGATCCCCGGTACCAAAAAAATAAAAAAATTTTTTTAAAAACCCCAAAGAATGAATTCTAGGAACAATGGAGCAAGACAGTTATTGACAGGATAGTTCCTGAGAGGCAGGAGGGGTCCTCAGTGGGTAGCCAGGGATCCCACTTTACAGGGGAGTTTTATAGAGTAAAACCCACATAGATACAGTGTGGGCCACAGCCATGATCAACCAATAAGGTTACAAGACTAGTCACTGAGGTAATAGTGGTCCAATTGGGAAACAAGTCACGTAACAAGCATGGATGGAAAGAACAAAGACTTCTCCTAGGAAATGGTGGGTCCAGAGGTCTCCGGTCACCCTCCAGGGTGGCTGATGTCTATCTAGACTTTATTAGAACCAGTGTATGACCTTTGAGGAAGTATGCAGGTCTGGTCATTTTGTCTTTATTTTAAGGCCTGAGCTCCAACAGATGTGTCTCTGGGCACAGTTGTGATGTGTTTCACCTTTGTCCTGGCTCTTTTGAGGACCTAGCCCTATCTGACTGCCTATAGTATTTTTACCGAACTCAGCCATCTATGTTTGCTTCCAACTGTTTAATATCTTTAATTGTTATATTTAGCTATATAATCCCCTCCCCTTTTTTTGAGACAGGTTGGCCTTGAACTCACAGCAATCCTCTTGCCTCAGCCTCCTGAGTGCTGGGATCACAGGTGTGCACCACCACATGTGGCTTGAGTTCTTTTTTGGACTGGGGACTGGACTCAGGGCCTTCTTCAGCCCCTTCCCTTTGTCCTTTACTCCCCACTTCCCTGCCTTCCTCTTCCCATTTTAAAATAGGATTTCGCTAAATCATCAAGTAGCTTCCCAGACTGCTGGGATTACAGGCACATTCTACTAGAGCAAGAGTTTTTTCTTTGCTGATGTGGTTGTTTTGGGGTTTTTTGGTGGTACAGTACTGGGAATAGAACCTTTGTACTGAGCTACATACCTAGTCTTTTAAAAAGTTTTTATTTTGAGACAGGATCTCAATAAGTTGCTGAGTTGCACAGGCTGGGATCAAATTTGAGATCCTTCTGCCTCGACCTTCTAGAGTACTGGGATTACAAGTGTGCGCCACTATGGCTGGCTAAATTAATTTTTATATATGGTGTGAGGTCAAGGTACAAAATCATTGTTTTGCCTTTTTTTTTTTTGTACCGGGGATCAAACTTGGGACCTTGGGCTTGCAAGGCAGGTGGTGGAACTACTGAGCTAAATCCCCAGCCCTCTTTTGCCTTTGAATATCAGTTGTTCCACCACAATTATTGGCATGATTATTCTTTCCCCTTTGAATAGTCTTGGCACATTTATCAAAATCAATTGATTATAGCCGCTGCCTGTCTCAAAATCTCAAGGTCCTGAGTTCGATCCCCGGTACCAAAATTTAAAAAGAAGTCAATTGATCATAGATGTATCATTTTATTTCTGAATTATCATTTCTATTCCATTCAATATGGAATTCTATTCTATTCAGTATGTCTATCCATATGCCAATACCGCACTGTTTTGATTTTGTTTTTTCTTTTTGGGTACTGGGAATTGAACTCAGGGTGTCAGGCTTACCAGTAGGCACTGTGCTGCTGAGCTAGCCCTGTTTTATTATAGCTTTCTAGTAGGTTTTAAAATTGGAAGTGTGAGTACTCCAACTCTGTTCTTTTTCAATTTTTTTGAGAGTGTCTCACTAACTTGCCCAAACTGGCCTTAAATTTGCAATCTTCCTGCCTCTGCCTCTCAAGTAGTTGAAATTATAGGCATGCTCCCCTGTGCCTTCCTCAAGACTGTTTTCATTATTCTGAGTCCCTTTATTTCCATGTTTCATTTTAGAGACAGATTCTGGTTATGTTGCCCAAGCTAGTCTTGAACTTCTAGATTCAAGTGTTCCTCTTGCCTCAGCCTCCAGAGTAGCCAGGACTACAGGTGTGTGTCACTGCACCCCGCTTTTCCATATGAATTTTAGGATCAACTTAACCATTTTTGCAAAATAGGCAAATTCAGTTTTGATAGGGACTGCATTGAAACCCTAAGATTAATTTGCATAGTATTGCCATCATAACAATATTAAATCTTCTAATCCATGAGTATGGGATGACTTGATTTATTTAGGTCTTGCGTAATTTTTCTTTTCTTTTTAGTATTGGGTTCCCCCAATTCTTTTTTGAGACAGAGCCTATGTTCCCCAGGGTAGTCTGAAACTTGTTTTAGATCTTTTTTTTTTTTTTCGGTTTGGGGGATTGAACTCAGGACCTTGCGCTTGCAGGGCAGGCGGCTGAACCACTAAGCTAAATCCCTGGCCCTTGGAACTTGTGATCCTCCGGGCTGGCTGGGATTACAAGCATGCACTGCCATGCCCAGCTACATCTTGTTTAATTTCAAAAATGTTTTGTAATTTCCACGGTATGAGTTTGCACTTTGATTAAATTTGTTCAGTATTTCATTCCTTTTGACATGTAGTTCAGGCTGGCCTTGAACATGCAGCAATCTTCCTGCCTCAGCCTCTTGAGATTACAGGCATGCAGCAACATGCCTGCCACCTTTTATATTTTAGATGGATTTAAAAAAATTTTTCATTTTGGAGTATTCACTACTAAAGAATAGAGATAAAACTGATTTTTAATATTGCTCTTGTATTTTGCAACCTTGCTTAACGTGCAGAAGATTGAATCTGACCCATGTCTCTCACCATGTACAAAAGTAAAGCCAAAATGGATCAAAGGCCTGGATATTAAAATAAACACCAAATCTGCTAGAAGATAAATAGGTAAAACTCTTGAGGATACAAACAAGGACTTTGTGAACAAAATCCAACTGCACAAGAAATAACATGAAGAATCAAGAAATGAGATCCTATCAAATTAAAAAGATTTGCACAGCAAAGGAAACAACCAACAGACTGAAGAAACAATTTACAGAATGGGAAAAAAATTTGGCCAGCCACTGCTCAGAGGATTAACATCTAGAATTCATAAAGAACTCAAAAAAAATTAGACTCCCCCCAAAACAACAGACCCAAGGACAAAGTGAATGAATGAAGATGTTTATGTACTGAAGGAGCCCGCCGTCACTTGTCGAACAGCACCTGAATGGGGGAGTGAGGATGAAGAAAAAGAAAGACACAGAGATAGAGTCGGGAGGGCTCCCAGAGACCGAGCGCCCAAGTTTACTTTTCTCCTCTCTTATACAGCAGGTGAGTTTGGTTGTTAATCACGACCCTCATCCAGAGACACCTGCTTCCTTGTTTTCTAGTTCTTTGGGAATTCCCCACCCTCATGGGCTTCCTTGTTTCTCGGGGTTACAGAACGTTCATCACGTTCCAGGGCAATCTAACTCGGCAAGGACGCGGTTCCTCCTAACATCGTCTCCTTGCTCTATACAATGGGGGGTAAGATTCAAAATGGAGCCCCTTTGGCTGACACCGCTCTCCACAATGTACCTGTACCACCTCCCCACAATGAATGTAATCATTGTGTTCTGCAAACATGTACTAATAAAAATTAAAAACAAAAACAAAAAACCACAGGCATGATGGCACACACCTATAATCTCAGCACTCAGGAGAATGAGGTAGGAGATCAGTGCAAATTCAAGGCCAGCCTGGGTTACACAGTGAGTTCATGGCCAGTCTGAACTACATAGCAAGACCCTGTCTCAAAAAGCCAAATAAGGGCTGGGGATTTAGCTCAGTGGTTCCATCGCCTGCCTCGCATGTGCAAGGTTCTGAGTTTGAGCTCCTGTACCCCCCAAAAGCCAAATAAATAAATGCATAAATAAATCAACTAGCCAATTTCGCTGAAGTCATTCATCTAATAATTAGTGTGCGTGTGGGTGTGTGTCCCCCTAAGATTATCTGCATACTAGTAAATTTTATCTGTGGATAGCTTTTTTTTTTTGATACGGGGATCGAACTCAGGACCTTGTGCTTGCAAGGCAGGCAGTGGCACCACTGAGCTACATCCCCGGCCCTTCATGGCCTTTTCTTTGCCTCACAACCCTGGACAGAACCGATAGTACAGTGTTGAGTGAAGTGAGAACAGCCCTTTCCTAGTTTCCAACCTTGGAAAGAAAGCACTCACTGTTTTTCACTGTTAAGGGATGGGGTTGTTAGCAGATTTCCATGGATGGTCTTTATCAGATTGAGAGTTCAGTGTTTTTTTTGAGGCAGGGTCTCATTTTGTCTATCAGGCTGTCCCTGAGCTCACTATGTAGCCTAGGCTGGCCTCAAATTTGTGGTGATCCTCCTGCCTCAAAGTGCTGGCATTACAGGTGTGCACCACCACGCCCGGCTTCACCCTTTTTTTTGGTACCTCGGATCGAATTCAGGACCTTGCACTTTCGAGGCAGGTGGAGGCACTACTGAGCTACATCCCCGGCCCTCACCTTAATTTTTGAAGCCTAGTTTCACTGGATATAGACCATGACTAGGCTGGAACATGGCATCTTCTTCCCGAATACTGTACTTTCTCCTCCTTTGTTCCCGCTCTTGGTTAATGGCTCCACATCTACCCAACCCTCAAGCCAGAAACCTCGGTATTACTTTGGATTCCTCCTCCTTAGCCTGAATATTCAGTGGTTGAAATGTTTCCAAAGTTTTTCCACATCCTGTCTTCTCCATTCTTACCTATTTAGTGTTCTTGCTCCATATCTTTCTGCTATAATATTTAGCCATCTACAGGCCGAAGATTTAGCTCAGTGGTTCCGCTGCCTGCCTCGCAAGCACAAGGACCCGAGTTCGATCCCCGTACCAAAAAAAAAAAAAAAAAAATCTAGCCAACTAGTTTATAAAGAAGAGTGGCACTGCTCAGTGTGTGAAGAGCTGTATTGCTTACAGTTTTGGAGACTGAGAAGTTCGGGATCAAAGAGCAGGTGGCACTGGGAAAGTTACTTTCCCTCCCAGGATGGCACCTTACTGCTGCATTCCCTGGAAGACCGGAACTCTGTGTCACCGCAGGACCTAAGAGCACACCAGTTTAATGCTGCTCTGTGAAGTTTCTTTTAGAAGAGCTTTAACCCCATTCTTGAGGGAAGAACCCTTATAGGCTAATACTCTCTTAAAACCACCACACTGACCATCAAGTCTCAACACCTGAATTTTGCAGGGCACATTCAAATCTCAGCACTTGGGCTGGGGATTTGGCTCAGTGGTTTCGCCGCCTGCTGCACAAGCACAAGGACCCAAGTTTGATCCCCAATACCAAAACAAAACAAAACAAAACAAACTCAGCATTCTATTACTGGAGTTACTACTCCCAACTGGTATCCCTGCCTCTGATTTCCTGTCCTTCTCCCTACCCCCTCCAATGCTTTTTCTGTATGATCACTCATATTCTATGTTATAAATCTAAGCATGTTACTCCCTTCGCCTATGGAATGTAAGTCCAACTCTTAGCATGATACACAAGATCCTTAGTGATGGGACCCTGGTTCAAGTCTCCATAACTGTCTTTTCCTTTCAAAGCCTGTACCCTTGCTTAGTCCTTTTGTGCATAGTGGATAGACACTCAATACATGTCTGCTAAATGATAAAATGTCCTCAGTTTCCAAAAGAGCTTGGGCCATGACTCAAGGACCAGTTTTAGCATCTGAGAACATGCACAATTAGATGGGCTTCTATCAAGTTTCCAGAAAGCATTATAGGCAGCTAAGTTAGAAATTAATATAGTTGGAGAGAGACTGGGCTCTCAAGGAAGTCAGCAGAAGATTAAAGACATAGGAATTGCGGCTGGAGGCACAACAGAAGCAAGCAAGGCCTCAAGATAAAGTCACCATGGCTGGACTGGCACAGTTCCCTAAAGGGAAGATTATACCATACTGACTACCAACCAGTCCATTAAGTCCAGAAATGCATCAGATAACCGGGTGAGTGACCAGGACGTCTGGACCCATCCATTCCTAAATTTGTTCCTGTCTCAGGGGTCATAAATGAGCCAAGATCGATGATGTCAGCCATAGGACCTTGCTATGTGCTTGCTTTCCCATTGGATCAGTATCAGCTAAGGAGCTATACTTGTAATCCTGGTTATCGGTTGGTTAGGGTTTGACCCACACTGAACCTACACTGTGACTCTGCTACCTAAACCGCCCTGACAAAGGGAATAGCCCATTTCTGAAACACTTCCTGCCCCTCAGGAACTATTCCTACTCCCCAATAAACCTGTTCTATTCTTAAACTTTTTGTTTTCCGGCACCTGGAATTGAACTCAGGACCTTGCACTTGCCAGGCAG
The DNA here is from genome assembly GCF_000247695.1 of Heterocephalus glaber. The sequence continues at coordinate 1,607,956 of NW_004624816.1, forward strand.
GCGGGGCGCCACTGAGCTACGTCCCTGGCCCTACTCTTAACCCCCTTTGTCCTTTGGAATTCATTCTTCCATTTCAGTGTACATAAACTCTGCCTGACATCTGGTAGGTTAGGGGTTATATTTTTCTTATTATCAAATGCAGGAAACAGAAGAACAAATGAAGTATCACTTTTGGAAAAGCTGAAATCCAGTCTAATTACAGATTAGAAAAAAACTAGTTTATGATCAATAGTGCCCCCTCACTAGGTTTAGGGACTGAACCCAGGGCTTTCACACTGAGCTACATGCTTAGCACACCCGCCTTCCCCTTTTGGTACCAGGGATCGAACTCGGGACCTTGCGCTTGCGAGGTCCACTGCCCCTTTTTGAGATGGCACCTTCTTAAATTGCCTAGGCTAGGGTCAAACATAGGATCCTCCTGTCTCAGCCTCCCAGAATGCTGAGATTGTCTACAGCCATATTACCCTGAATGTGCCCGATCTCTTCAGAATGCTGAGATTACAAGTGTGCACCACCACGACCAGCTGATTTTTGCTTTTTTGTTGTGTGTGTGTGTGTGTGTGTGTGTATCAACAACAGTTTAAAACTACCAAATGCCACAAGGGCAAGAGGGAAACAAAACTATAATTGTTACCTCAAAAAGTTCTGACAGCCTCCTTCATTTTCAAGTACTATCACTGTTCCTTAATCTGCCCTCCTTTACCTTTATGACTCTGGATCTGTGTTCACTTTTGTTAGTCCACTCCAGCTATGATGGGTCTCACTGCTTGAAGTTAAGTCTACAGTCTGTCAGTTCTCAGGCTGGGGCTGCAGCTCAGTGGTAGATGTTTGCTTAACTCGCTCAAGGTCCTGGGTGCCATTCCAGTCCCCCACCTCCCCCCACACACAGAATCTATCAACTCCCAGCCTGTACTCTACGTGTGAAGGACTAAACACAATACACAATCAGGCATCAATATTTATTAACACAAGACAAAGGAAACACATTCAATGAGTTAATAGAACACTGTCCAGCCAGATGTTAAATTTAAAAATGTATATCTAGTCTAATTTCAAATAAATAAAAAACTTTATACATAATTACACAGTACTATAGTTTGAATTTGACATGGGTAAATATCTTGACACAAAGTAAACAAAACAGCATTTAGGACTAAAAAATTATTCTTATATCTTTACAATCTCTTCCTCTGGACAAATAAAATGGCCCATCTATAATAACTAAACCAGAAGTGTGGTATAAATGATAAGAAAAGGCCTATTATGTATTTGGAATACTGCAACTTCTTGCTCCAAATACTCTTGCTTTTACATCAAAGCAGACAACAAAAATGACACCACTAAGGCAAAGATCATGTTGGAGTTTGAGGATGAGGTGATAACTCCTCGTGCTTTAGTCTAAAAGATTCCTGGATATTTAAGGAAAGTAATTTATTTGGCCAAGAAATTGAGCACCATGCCTGGGGCAGCGACCTTAATACAAACTTAAGGCCTCAGGCCCTTTGTTGATTCAACAAAAGCAATAAGCAAGCATCGCCCAGGGACTACAGTGAGGAGTGACACTCAAGATCCTGACAGCTGATGGTCCCATAACAGCCTGAGGAGACAACTGCAGAAGGAAGGAGCTTAGTACGGTACTGGGGAGAACTGGGCCCTTCATGTGGCAGGAGTTAAAGACTTCGAGGAAGCCAGCCATGGTGTCTCTGCCTGTAATTCCAGACACTCAAGTGGCTGAGGCAGGAAGGTCACAAGTTTGAAGCCAGCCTGGGCGCTTTAGTGAGACCCTGTCTTAAAAAATAAAAAAAAGCTGGGGATGTAGCTTAGTGCAAAGGCTCTGGGTTCAATCTTTAGGACACCCCCCACCCCCATAACAAAAACAATCATATAGATTCCCTAATGGCAAGTAGCAAGATGGACATCCCAGGGTCTCACTGAGGCACAAGATGGCATTTGTGCAGCTCTAAGAATCTCTAGGGCCTAGGAATTTTCCTCAGGCAGCCCCTTCTTGATCTACCTAAGTTACTTCTTTTTTTTTTTTTGGTACCGGGGATCGAACTTGGGACCTTGTGCTTGCAAGGCAGGCGATGGAACCACAGAGCTAAATCCCCAGCCAGTTACTTCTTTTTTAAGACTTCTCTTTTTTTTGGTACCAGGGATCGAACTCAGGACCTTGCACTTGTGAGGCAGGTGGCAGAAACACTGAGCTAAATCCCCAGCCCTACCTCAGTTACTTCTGCTAAGGACCATAAATAAAGAGGTTGAGAAATTTTCAGATCAAAAGCTTTCTAACAAGATGGGGGCTTGCTGTTGACTGCCTTCCTTCCTTTATAGCCTAAAATCCCACACAGGATGTGTTCTGCAGGACTGGAAAGGCTGCAGGGTTTTTTTTTTTTAAATCAATAATGGCCTAAAAAAAAATAAATGGCCTTTCAGGCCTGCTTAAATAGTCCTACCACACAGCTTCCACTTAAGGAAAGGGCAGAGTATTATGTCATCAAAAGAAAAATAAATTTTTACTCAAGTCTGTAACAGACCTTAAGAGAGGCCTAAAGATAGACCTTAAATATGCAGATGACCCACAAACACCATTAGGGCTAAGAGAGGACTCTGCTCTGCCTCCAAAGATTTTTCACCAGTTACTGATGAGGTTCCCCAAAGACAGCTCTCAGCTTACCTTTTTCCAATAGCACAGCGTGACTTTGGGGCATATGCAAAAAAGTCAAAGCCGCTATACATGAGCCAGAAAGTAAAAAATAAAGATAGAGGCCTGAGAAACAAGGACACTGGGTGATCAGCCCCACGTAATGGGAGCTGGCCACACTCTGAGATGAGTATTGTACTTGAAGGAATGTGTATAGGCCTGTGCTGTCCAACATGATAGCCATTAGCCACACAGGACTACTGAAGACTCTGAGATATAGCTAATCCAAACTGAGATGTATTTAATATACAGTTAATACAAAAAATGTAAAAGACCTCATTAATAATTTTTATACTGATTTCACATTGAAACAGTATTTCTGATATGCTAGGTTAAGTTAAATACATTAAAACTGATATAACCTTTTTCTTCAGTTTTTAAATGTGGTGACTAGAATTTTTAAAATTACACGTGTGGCTCACATTATTACATTTATGATGGACAATGAGTCCCTGGGTACTGATGACCTAACTTGTGTATATAAGAATTATCAGTCAACTCAGGACTGATGCTGCCTATAATTTTTTCTTAGAATTTGGGGATTATGGAGATAAAACTATTTAATACTCAGGTTCCACTGCTTTGGTTAGTGAATTACTAAAAGTTGTTTTAATAACATTACTTCCCAAATAAGTGGGTTGTGTTCTCTGCAAACCAAACCATCGCTAGAGACTGGGATTTCATTAGCCCCAATGGACGCGCTTTTTTCTGTACATCCTAGAACCTCCCCCATCACGTGTAAATTAATTCCATCCAAAATGTGGAAAAAGAGATCTGAACTGGAAGTATCGCGAGGTCTTCCCAATGTGGAGGATGAGCTAGGAGGAAAAGAGGATGATGTGAAAAGGAGCGAGAAAGTGGCCCTGAGCCACAAAACTGCAAAGGCAGCCCCGGGGCACTGCCTCAAGGTGGGCCTGGTCTTTGCTTTATAAATCTTATTTTCAGGGTAATTACAAGTCCTACAAATTGTTTAAAAACACATTTAGTTTACAGGATGTTACAGGGGGGTAAATAATATGTATTATTAAAATAGTCTAAAGAAATATTTACACAACACATCAGAATGGGCCAAAGAGAACCATTCTGATTTGACAAGTTAATTCTTTTCACTTTTGAGGTTTTAATTTTTAAAAATATTTCTGTAAGAAAAAAATAATAAAATTTAATTATATTCAAATACATGAAGTATCAGATCAAAGAAAGGAAACTGAGCCGGAGGCCAAACTCAGTCCCACACTTAGTGTGCTTGGCCTAGGCACTAATTATTTCAACAGAGTTTCTTCAGATGTCAGACTTCCCTATTTCAGTGTAAGCCTGGCTATTCTGGCAACCCAAATGGTCAGTTATGAGATGTGCAGTTATTTGGCCTTACAGTTCCATGTGATGGCCGATCCCATTTTACAGCCTATCATTCTTGCCTTTGAGCTCCCTGCCCTCCTCACCACCTGAGGGATGGGGGACACTCCTCGGTTTTCAGTAAAAGACAAGCTCTATGTATAAACTGCAGATGCAGTTTACAAAGGACAGGAAAAAGAGGAAATTCTAAATTTTCTGTAGTCACTCTAAATGTGAAAGACAGTTTCAAAGACTGGGCTAGAGCGAGCTTCTGTGGTTCCTTAGGATAGGGTGGGATCTAATGCATTTTAGCTTTTTCTTAACATTTAATTTTTAAATTCAAATTTTTATCTCATTGAAACAGGATAAATTTTAGAAGTTTAAGCTGATTCCAGGAATGCAAGCTTTAAAAACAAATATAGGCAGCTTTAGTTTATGAAATACACCAGCCAACAAAGACAAAACAATGTGCAGCAAAACCTGCTAACAATTTGCACTTTTTAGTTATCTAATCAATTATACTACATTAAGAAAATGATGAAATTCACAGTAGAACAGTTTCTACTCTTGTAATTATATAAGCCAATTTCAATTCTTTAGCTGAATTAAGTGTATTTACATGCCTGAAACACTGGTCAAAATGTTTTACAGTCAAGAATTATATATATAAAGTAATTCACATATTCAGTGGGTTATCAATTTTGCTCATGGGTTGACTGAAAGTAAGCTGAGTAGTTTCATGTTAAGAAAACCGGCAGACTATCTAGCTATGGGAAAGTGGCAAAATACAGTACAGAGCGGGGATCTGTGTAACTCGGGCTACCCCTTCACGTGAATTCATTAAACTCCCTTACAAAATTCTAAAACGGCATTAGACAAAAATACAAATATGTACAACAGATGAAAAAAATGCAACATGCAAACGTGCTGCTCACGCTCTGCTGAAGCTCAGGTTTAACAGACTGTTCACATTTTTTTCATTTGCCACTGCAGATTTCCCCTTTCTTGCGCGCTGTATGATTGCAGAATCCCACAGAATGAGATGAAGGATGTAACAGCCAGCTCAGCTTACTTCACATCATCTGAAAGCTTGCTCCTCGCCATGGGTCTTCAGTCTCTGTGAACCTCAGGACGCTGTCTGCAAGGCTGGCTACATGTTGTAAGCCACGTAGATGGGGTCTAACTGGTCAGCTAGGAAGCTGTCCCGGAGGTGCATCCTTTGCTTCTCTCCCCGGGAGTTGATCGGGATAACACCTGGGTCCACCACAACCACAACACCAACGATGAGGTAATGCTCTTCCAGGACCACATTGGTCACTAAAGGAACCAGGTCCAGGGCTTCTTGTTCAGAGCCACACAGTTCCACAACCACCACAAGCAAGTTGGTCCATGTGAACACAGCACTGAAATGTCAATGGCATCAGTTAACATGTTGTTCCATGACCAGTCATCTTCTACAGCCTCTACCAAGACTCCCACCCCTTTCCCTGAGAACTGCCTTCGCTCCTAGATCTAACCACCTGTGCTATATGACCTGCCCAGATGATCACAGCTGATTAGCTGAGTCGTCCACAATCTCCTGGGAGTCGCCGTGGGATTGAAAGTTGTTGTTGGTTACCTGAGCTGAGGACATGTATATGTGAAAATTCTAGGGTAGCCAGGGGTGCAAAGCACAGAGAAGAGCCCTTCAGGGAGGAGAGAATGCAGGAAGAGAAAAGACCCACCTGCTCTGGAAAGTGGGAGAGAAGTTCCTGACTGCCTTCCTGGCCTCACTCCTGCCTGTCCTGAGACTCAAGAGTCAAAGCTTTTCTGGAACTTCAGAGATAGCCAGGTGTTTTTTCCATCAATTCTTTCTGCTTAAGCTTTTTGGAAGAGTTTTTGTTACTTACAACAAAAGCGTTTTAACTATGATAGTGTTCTTATAGTCAACAAGAAGAGGCTGACTTCATACTGTATGAGCTCATAGTGCCCATATAAGTGTCCCCTATTACGTACAAGCCCCAAAAGTTGAAAGTTACCTTTCATTGTATGGGGTTACTGCATTAGAATATATGACCTGATTTGGGCTATACAGTGTTAAAAATTTTTTTCTTTAAAGATTCCAATCATTAAAAAACTGCAATACTGTGTTACAACAACAGTCAAATGTCTACAATTAGAAGGTGGCCATGGCACCCAGCTTCTCTGCCTGCTTTCCGGATACTCTTCTGCTTAGAGATGACCTTGTCTCAGTCAGAGTCTTACTCAGATCTGGGGAGAGACTCTGACCAAGGCAATAACACCTGTAGATGAAGGAGTGTCTGGAAAGCCTGAGCGAACTGTCGGCTACTTAGAGGGGAAAGAAACACTGACCCAACAGGGATGAAAGAGACTGGATAGATTTTTGTATAGTCAAGAATCCAGAACAAAACCAGTAGGTAAAAGCCAGAGTTTAAATTTCAAGGAATTTTAAGTTGGATAATCCTTTATCAGGGAAGGGGATTCCTCCCATGACAGGGGAACTGGAGGAGGCTGAACCACCAATCCTTCCATCTGCTTCCAACTGATGTTTACCGGACACGTGCTCGTTTGATCCTTCTTGTCATCAGAATGTAGGAGACAGCATTTTACTGACAGGAAAGTAGTGCAGAGAGCTGAGCCTTTAGAGTGGGTCTTTTTTTTGGGGGGAGGGGGTACCAGGGATTGAACTCGGGTCCTTGCACTTGCAAGGCAGGCCGTGGAACCACTGAGCTAAATCCCCGGCCCTAGAGTGGGTCTTTTGACCTTCAAGTCATGGTTCTTCCCACCATACCACACTGATGTCCTAGGGGCAGATGATCTCCTATCCCCTTCCAGTTATAAGAGTTGGTCCTTAAAAAAAAGGATCTGGGCCAGGGATTTAGCTCAGTGGTTCTGGTGCCTGCCTCGAAAGTGCAAGGTCCTGAGTTCAATCCCGGTACCAAAAAAAGGATCTGTCCCACAGGACTCAGAAGAATGAACGGTACTACGAACAACACCCGCAAGATGAGCTGGTCTACTTATTTCCTTAAGCCCCACAAAGATCCACATCTATGAGTATTTGGTACAAATGGCTACCCAGAAATTTTTTTTTTTGCCATATGATTAAACCCAGGGACACTCTTTTTTTTTTTTTTTGGTACTGGGAATCGAACTCGGGTCCTTGCGCTTCCAGGGACACTCTTAATACTGAGCTATATCCCGAGCCCTCTTTTTTTATTTTTTTGGTACAGGGGATCGAACTCAGGACCTTGTGTTTGTGAGGCAGGCGCAGTACCAATGAGCTAAATCCTGGCCCATCTTTTTATTTTGAGACAGAGTCATGCTAAACTGTCCAGGCAGGACTTGAATTTGTGATCTTCCTGCTTTAGCCAATCAATTCAAATCAGCACTAAAGCAGTGTGTGCAGGGGAAATTACCATTCAGCAATGCTCCTATGGATCCGAGACACTGAGGTCTCAATGTCGATGGGGTGGTATCGTAATCCTCTCAGCTCCAGCGTTTCATCCAGAGCTCCCACCACATACAGCGCGTCGTGACGCTCTGACAGAAGGGAAAAATATGGTTCAGACACACAGTGAGTGCAGCATAATGATGGAGTTAAGAGAAAAGGGTTCGTATGTGCTCTTAGGGAGAAACAATGGATGCTGGTCAGTGTGCAACAGATGCAAGGGGCCAAAGGGGAATGGTACGGTCCATGTTAGTTCAGCCTTTAAAATTCTGGGAGCTATCTATATCAGGTCTTCAGTGTACGATACAGGTAGTGCTGGGTATTTTAAAGTGGTTACTGATGCAAGTCAGGAAAGGGTGAAGGCATACAAGAGAGAAGCCACGACCAACCAACTGGGCAGAAAGTGACTGCAGGGAACCCTACCCCAGAGCTGTGCCCAAAACCAGGCTTATATACAACACTGAGAAGCAGAATGGCTCCTTAAAATTAACCCTTGTATCGCTTCTCGACCTTTTGGCTAAGATCAAGTGTAGAGTTAACCCTTCTTCAGGGATTAGAGTGTGGTGTTTTTTTTTTGAGACAGGGGCTCTCTATGTAGCCTAGGTTGGCCTTGAATTCATGGCAGTCCTCCAGCCTCAGCCTCCTAAGTACTGGGATTATAGGTATGCACTACCACACTCAGAGATTAGGGCTGTTCCTTCTGCTCCCAAAATGGTATGCATGGGTAGAAGAGCTAAAAGATGTTCCATCTGTCCCAGTAATAGGGACACTGCTCAGGAATAGTATCAGACCTCGACACCAGAGCCTCATGCCCTCAGCACATATTGTGACTGCCTGGCCATCTAACGACCACTCCTAGGATCTTACATGGTGGTCCTGAGCGCTTCCCTCCAGACACTGTAGAAGCACAAATATTACTTCAAAGGAACATGAATTCACTTACGGGTTCAAGAGCACAGAAGGGGACAACTGGGCCTACACCCCACACTCCTCAGGGGGTAGAAGGCCAGCCAGTGCTATGGAACAAAGCCCCACATGGGCACGGAGGCGGGAGATACCTCCAGTGGCTGCTGTGAGCTCAGTCCTGCGGACGAACCCAAGGTATCCTGTTCGAGCCCAGAGTGTCTGAGCAGCATCCCCAAAGCTGAGGCGAGTGTTGAAATGATCGGCTTGCAGAGTCTCACTGTCATAGATGGTATAGTAGCCGCTTGCTGTATGGAGACTGTTCACCCAGATCTACAAGAAAAGGGAAGTGGCCACATTTTACCAGGAACAGACAGATTCTCCTGGGCTGTTCTGGGACAGTATTTTCATTTGTTGAAATCTCACTTCTACATTAACAACACAATTGCAACAGTAAGGACAGCTGGCATTTACTGTGTTTTCTATGGGCAGAGCAATGAGGTAATAAGGACCTTATAAGCCTAACCTCCATCAATCTTGATATATATGATGTGACAATATGGCTCTCCCACTTTTCTCTTTCTTTCTAAGTTTTTGAGACAGGGTCTTACTATGCAGCTCAGGCTGACCCCGGATTCACTATGTAGCCCAGGTTGGGTTTGAATTCACCAGTGAGCCTCTGCCTCCGCCTCTCCAGTGCTGGGGCTGTAGGCATGCATCACCACACCTGGCTTCAGAGGATGTCCTCTTAGCCATGCGGCTACACTGCCTCCCTAGCTCCTTTCTCACCTGCTTCCAGATTCCCACAAAAGTACCGAGGTGTCATCTCTGTGCTTTGGATATAACTACAAAACCCTGGGAGGAACACCACAGGACATCAGAGTTTAAAATGTAAACAGGGCTAAGTTGATAACAATGATAATAATGTGGCAAATATTTGTTGAGAACTCACTGTGAGACAGTGTTCATGCGCTTTGCAGATGCAGGTAGTAGTACATTTGTCAAAATTTTACTCTGTAGGTAAGGTAGGGGCTATTATTATTATTTTGGTTTTTATGAGACAGGGTCTTGCTGTGTTGTTCAGGCTGGTCTTGAGCTCACTATGCAGGCCAGGCTGGCTTTGAACTGGCTGGCCTCCTCCTGCCTCACCCTCTTGAATGGTGGGATTACAGGTGTGCACCACCAAGCCCAGATTATTATTATTATTATTTTTGGGTACAGGAGATCGAACTCAGGACCTTGCGCTTGTGAGGCAGGCGTCCGTTGGAACCACTGAGCTAAATCCCCAGCCCTATCATTATTATTTTTGAGACAGGGTCTTACTACACAGCTCAGGCTGGCCTAGAACTTTCGGCAGTCCTCCTGCCTCAGCCTCCTGAGGGGTGAGACTGGAGGCATGTGCCCAAAGGCAGGGGGTGGCAGGGGAGGTGCACTGTTATTATTAATGGATGAGGAAACAAGCCCAGGGAGGTTAAGAAACTTCCTCAATGTTGAGAAGTTGATAATTTGGGGAGCCCAGCTCATCAGACTCCTCCCATTAAACAACAGGATCAAACATTAGCAACCCTCAAAGACCGGGGGAAAGAAAAGTCTTTTAGATTTTTTGTTTGTTTGTTTGTTTGTTTGTTTTTGGAGACAGGATCTCGCTATGTAGCTCAGGCTGGCTTTGAGCTCACAGCAATCCTGGCTCAGCCTCCCAAGGGCTGGGATGACAGACGTGTGCCACCATGCACAGCTCAAGAGATATTTTTATACTAATACAAAAATGGATTCATTTTGGAACATAATTACATGAATTTAAAAAATTGACTGCATGTGGCTTCTTCTAGTTCCAGGCATTCAAGGGGAGATTTGCCCCATTTCTTTGCCAGGTAAGTGGATGGCAGCGGACCAATCTCGGGCTAGTTCTGGTCTGGGAACCTGAACCATCTCCGGGCTCTAGTCTCAATCTCTCCCTTTGTTTTTGGTACCGGGGATCGAACTCGGGTCCTTGCGCTTGCACAGCAGGCGGCGAAACCCCTGAGCTAAGTCCCAGCCTCCACGCCTCTCCCTTTCTTTTTATTTCAGTCTCCCATCTTCCAGAAAAAGACTACTCACAATGAAGAAAATGCTAAATCCGCTTGGCTTGCTTTCAGGATATAAGAACTAAAGTCTTAACTGACTTTTCAGAGTGAAATTGAAGATTATACCTACCTCGCCCAGGTGAGAGTCTCCAACAGGGCCTTTGGTCTCAGGATTAACAATAACTACTTTCACACCAGGTAAAATCTAAGAATCAAAGGGAAAATATAAAGATAGGGTAGTAATAACCTTTGGAATCTAGGAAGTTAAATCTATTTAATGAAATCTCATGAGCTCTAGAAAATGGGCAGCCAGGTGCTAGAGATGTGCGAGTGCCACAAAGGGAACGGCTATCAGTACGTGGCTGCCCCTCGGGGACAACTGCAGACACCTATTTTGCTCCTACTGAATCTCCCTCAGTTTTTTGGAGGCCAGAGGTCCATTAAGATTCACCCTAAAAAATAAAACAGAGGACCAATGTACAACTCTTTAGGGTGAAGAGAAGGTGCAGACTAGGAGCGTAACAGCCATGGAACTTTCTTTTCTCACCATCTACCTCTTCCACAGAACAACACAAAATCCCTTAAAACTGAAAGGGAGGGTGAGACTGAGAGACTCCATTCTGGCCATGAGCCAAGGAGCCAAAAGAGTGAGAGAGGTCAGGACAGAGGTGGCTCTGCAGGGGAATGGAGGATGTCTGTGTCCTGGGGTCTCGAAAGACCTCACGTGCCCAGGACCTTCCTCAGCAAAGGAAAGAAGAACCAGGTGTGGCCGGAGAACGGCTCAGGGCCAACCAAGAGAAAAGCCTCCGGGGTCCTGTGTATCATGCCCCCTTGCATCTCTTTTTATCGTGGGTTTCTAAAGCTTCAGGTTATTTGAGAAGCCCCACTGCGGTCATCTGAGCTTAAATAGGTGAAACCTCCAGGAAGGAAGGGAAGAGATGGCTCCCCCTAGGCTGCCCTGGGTCAGGTCCCTCAGGGCATATGCTGAGGCTCCCATTTGCACCTGACCAGCAGATCTGAGGAGGTAATAGCCACCTGCCAGGCTTCCTTACAGCACAGAGACACTGGAGTCAGTGCCCCACTCCAGAAACAGTAGGATCTCCTTATTTCCCTTTTACCTCGGCCTCCAGAATTACTGGGATGGATTCTAAGGGATTCACACTCTCTCAGCTGCTCTCCTTCCTTTTTTAAAAAAAACTGGTGGTACTGAGGATTGAGCCCATGACCTTCTCAATGGGCTACATCCCCAGCCCTGTTTTAGTTTTTTACTCTGAGACAAGTCTTACCTAAGTACCCATGTTAGGCTCAAACTTCTCATTCTCCTGGCTCAGCCTCCCAGAGCTCTGGGACCACAGGTGTGTGTCACCATGTCCAGCTTCAACTATCCTTAACCTCTGCCCCATCCAGACTTCTTTCAGTTTTAAATGTGCTATGTTTTCCTGTGATCTTACACTATATCACATCCACATCTGCACCTCTAGCTTTCTCCATGTGACATTAATAAAAATAAAACTGGCTCTTTTGAAGTGCTGTTCAGCTACCCACTTTGCAAATAATGAACACTGCATTTTGCTAATTTGTCAGGAAGAGTAATGGTGAATTTAAAAACTACCGAAATCAAAAAGGATCAAATCTAGTCTCCTGTTGTAGATAGCTAAGTTAATTAGGTATCTTGTAGGCAGTTAGACAGGGCTGCCCTCACCTCAAAGCGCCAGCCCTCCAGGAGCGAGCCAACACAGCTAGGAGCCCACATGGAGAACAATTGAGGCACGTTCACTGGTTAGCATTATAAAGAAGAAGAGAGGTACCACTTCCCCTAGAGGTAGATAATAGTGATTGATATTCTTTTTTTTTTTTTTTTTTTTTTTTACCAGGGATCGAACTTGGGACCTTGCGCTTGCGTGGCAGACGCCGGAACCACTGAGCTAAATCCCTGGGCCCAGTGATTGATATTCTATGTGTGAAATTCCTTGCCTGTGACTTGTTTTCCCACCTGACCCCCGTTTACTCAATGTTAACCGGGTGACTGTCCTTGTAACCTTACTGGTTGCTCACGGTTTTGCCCCACCTCAGGCCCACCTTGTAATTTTCCACTGGGTCCTAAAGTTTTGTCCCACTCTGCGCTCACCATGTGGCTTTGCCAGATAAAACACCTTTGAAAAGCAGGGTGGGCGGACAGCCCACTTTCCGGTCCCCCTCTGGCTCTCTTGGACAGAAGCTTTCTTTCTCTCCATCAATTTTTTCCTACTCTCAACCTCCGTTGTTCCTAGAATTCATTCTTCAATTTTAGAGAACATGAACTCACATTTCAGATATTTAGCAGGTTTGGGAGTTACATCTATTTCCCCCTATATCACTTCTACATGTACCGATATGAATTTTAAAGTGTTGCCTAAGCTGAAGCTGTTGAATTATCTCCAGATTTCAATTAAGTTTTGCCCTGGATACTAGCATCTCGCCGGGCTTCAGATCCCTCTAAAGCGACAGACCTCTCTGCAGAGCCTGTCCACCAAAGGCCGCAGAATACAGTACCTTTCCAGACTCTGACAGCAGCAGACTCTGGGGGGCTCCCCGCTCCACAAGACGAACCCTGCAGAACAGAAGTTACTGGACACAGCCTTTCTAAAAGTGATTTCATCATGTCTCCTGCCGTCCTGATACCCCTAACTGGTCTCTCCTCCCCACCGCTAGAGCAGGGTTTCTCAGACTGACAGCAGGAGTCAGGCAATTTTTTTGCTGTAGGGTGTTTAGCAACATCCCTGGCCTCTCCCACTAGATGTCAGCAGTGGCTCCCCTACTGTAATACCAAAAGTGCCTCCAGACATTGTCAAATGTTTCCAGAGTGAGAACACTGTGCACAAGTAATGTGCCACCTGTGCAGGACCGGGGGCCCAGCTGGGATGCATCAGAGGACATCAGTGAGTATGGCTCAGGAAGAGGGCACAGAGTCTCTGCCTGTGCTCAACTGGGACAGAAATAAAATCTAAGCTGAGAAGGCAAGCTTCTACCTGGTGAATTCAGATAAAACTCTGCTCTGCCTCATAGATCTTGTCTGTCTCATCTTATTATTTTTTTTTGTCTCATCTTATTTTTAAAGAAGAAAGTGACTATCATTTTAGTTTAATTCATATCAAATGTCACAAAATAGTACTAGATTTTTAGTATTAAAGAATAGTGCAGCAACTGTGAGAATTAAAGCTTTCTTTTATAAATGAAAATCTTTTCATGCATTAATGATAAAAATGAGCTCCTGCCCTCTTCCCAGACTCCTCTCAGAAGACGCAAACATAAAAGGAACAAGGGGAAATGCTGGTTTCCAGGGTGCAAACTCTGTACTAAGGAATGCATTAAGGCAGTGGCATACCTGTCATGTCTTAATGATTTCAGATCGACGTACACAGTAGTGGGATCAGGTCCTGACGTTCCCTAAAGAAAAACAAAGCAGTGAAATGTACATATAAATTTTTTTGGGGGGGGTACTGGGGATCGAACTCGGGTCCTTCTGCTTGCTAGGCAGGCGTTGGAACCACTGAGCTAAATCCCTGGCCCATATATATAAAATTTAAATAAAATATCTTTTCATATTTCACATGCTCAAATTGAGACATAGGTATTTTAGCTATATACATGCATTATCCAATTTTGAAAGCTCACTTTCTCTTCAATCAAGTGAGGCAGGGTGGAGTTAACAACTATAAGTGACTCAGCCTGGGAATCTAATTTCCCTTCCTCTCCTCCATCACAGGCTGCAGCAGCACTGAAGCATTACCAAGCCAGGGAGGGTTTCCATTTCTGGCCCAGGGATTTTCTTTTTTTCATCTGAGGCAGGGCCTCATTATGAAGCCTGGGCTGGTCTCAAACTTGTGCAGATCCTCCTGCCTCAGCCTCCTGAGTGCTGGGATTATAGGTGTGTACCACCATGCCCAGGTCTGGCTCAGGGATTTTCAAAATCAACACCAGCCCTAGCTGAGAGTAAGAGGCCCTAATGGGGCTCCATGGTGGAAGTACCACAACACTTCCTGAAATTACTTAACTATGGGCACAGAAGACCTGCAAGTATCTACCTGCATATGCCACCCTCTTTCACTCAGGCTCATCCATGCCTATTGTCTGCTTTATTAGCTTCTAGCCTGCATAAAGTCAGACTTAGTTCCAGTCCCTTTTCTGTTATTTACCCACAAAGAATAACATGGCCAAGTTGCCATCTAACTGGAAAAGAGAATAAGAGTGCAGGTTTATTTGTGCATTTGGGGAAAAAAAGTGTAAAATACAGAGAAGATGGAAAACCAGGTCAGATATAAATAAAACCCAAATAGGGTGTTCCAAATAGGACTCAGCCTTCTGGCTCATCACACACCACACCAGTAATACTAAGAGAAAGCATTTACACTGCTTCTTGCCTGTCAGCTTCTCCCCACGCTCTGATCTAGTAACTCAGTGATGCCACAACCCACCTTGGGAAGTATGAAACTATCATATCCATTTTACAGATGAGCAAAATGAGGCACAGAGCAGGCAAAGTAAAAAGCCTCAAGTCCCATCACAAGTGAGCCTAGGCTTGCAGCTGTGTTAGCAAACAAGACTTGGTAATATCACCTGTAAACATATCGCTACATTGACTCTGGATCCAAAAGTGGTGCTGACAGCCCGAGGAGACAGACCAATGTCTTTAAAGAGCTTGGAGAAGGACTGCTGGAGGGTGATGCGGGGCCGCTCCTCTGCCACCACCACACAGGTCCGGATGCAGGACAGGTTGATCCCTCTTGTCTGTAAGACATTCAGTACACAGGCTAAGGTGGCAGGGTCAGCAGAGAGCTTAAGAGCCACTGCTCTCTTCAGTGAAGAAAAGCCAAGGAACTTTTTTTTTTTTTTTTTTAAACCTCTGACATGCAGAGAAAAGCAGCTTTCAGAAAAGAAAATGCAAGACACATTCCTTTAAAATTATCACATGAGCTTCAGCCATTTCCAGCTAAATGGATGCACCCTGAGACAATACTCTTCATACTCTTAAGTGAAATAAATCAGACACACACGGTTAAATACCACATTGTTTCTCTGGTGTGAGAAACCAAAAGAAGGACTGAAATGTATGATGGATGTTGGGAAATGGGAAGAAGGTGTTCAAATGGGAAGGGGAAGAACGGAGGAGGGAGGGAGAAAGGAAGGAAGGGACAAGGAAAACAGTGAAAACAGAAAAAATGGAAACAAGCTTTGTACATAGGGAGGGGAGGGAGCTTGGGAGGGGGGGATAAAATAAATTTATTAAAAAAAATAAATCACTATCATGGGCAAAGGTGCTCATTCTTTATTCCTTTCTTCTTTCATCTAAAAACCACGGGCTTTCCAACAATACATCTTTATTATCCCCCCACCCCGTACCAGGGATCAGCCCAGGGCCTTGCACTTTTGAGGCAGGCACAGTGCCACTGAGCTAAATCCCCAGCCCTGTTATTCCCCATTTCTGAACCTTAGGTTTCTCTCTATTTGCTGGGACTAAGAGAACCTGGGTATCTAATCTCATTTCTAGTTTTCCTTCCTGAAGTCATATTTCTCTATTAAAGACAATTCGGCGTTTTTTGGCTTTCTCATGTGATAGCCAGAAATATGCTCCTTGTAGTATGTACATGAACCAACTCCCCATGATGAAGGTCATCATTATATATTGTAAACAGGTATTAATTTTTAAACTTAAAAAAACCAGAACCCTTGGAGACACATTTTAGGGAACTGTCCTTATCTTTGGGGCCACCTCCAATCTCAAATTTTTGAGGCTTCAAATTATACCGGGGAAATTCTGCTGGAGGTCACAGTTTCCTTTTATCTTTACATGAAGTCATTTTCATTCAGCTCTCAACGAATCTCATCTTTTTCACTAAAAAGTTAGAATCTGTTTAGACCCTGAAAGAGTACATTAAATTAGTAAAATGAAAGATTTAAAATTTCCTGAGTTTATAGAATACCCATTTAAATGTCTGGCTAGAAAAAGGCAGGTAAATGTGTCTGCTAAACTCTACTCTGTTATTATCATGCCCTGGCTCATTTCTCTAAAAGCTCTTAGGACTTATTTAGTCAAGGTTTCTTAGGTTCTTTGTTGTGGCTGCAACTTACCTTTAGTACCTCCACTTGGTTTCCCAGCCCTTTAGTGCAAAGCTCCATTACAGAATAGGAGCAGAAGGTATCCCTTATTTTGTACTGGTTGACTGTGGCAAGCCAGAGAAAAAGGTTGTTTTCTAACTCCATAGGAGGAATTAAGATGGATTGGTGACCTGAATAGACACTGGAATGAAGAAAGGCAAGAACTAACGTTATTAATTCGTCCTAGACACCTCATTTTAGAACACTACCAATTCAACAAATATTTACTGTGTGGGAAGGACAGTGGACAGTCACATTAGATCTAAACATCTAAGAATCAGCCTTGTTCCTATGCAACTCACAAGACATAGTAACCATAAAATAGAGCAGACTGTGGTAGGTGTGGTAACTGAGCTGTGAATAAAGGACATTGAGTTCATAGAATACAGAGCAATTCATTCAAAATGAGAAAGTTGGATGGGGCTGGTTGTGTCACTCAGTAGGAGGCATCTGAGCTGGGGTTTAAAGAATGAGGAAGAATTGAGTGGCTGGAAGAAGTGGGGAGGACAGGGAAGGTATTCCAGGAAAAGGGACAGAGTATCCAAAGGCAGGGAATTATGGAGCATGCATAGGTTAGAAATAGCATTCCTGGGCTGGGGATTTAGCTCAGTGGCACTGCACCTGCCTCGCAACAGCAAGGTCCTGAGTTCAATCCCTGGTACCAAAAAAAAAAAGAAAGAAATAGCATTCCAGTGGAATCCTGAAGCACAGGGAGTAAGGCTAAAAAGGCTGGGGCCAAACTGAAAGGGCTTCACAAGCCTATGAAGGAGGTGAGATTAAACCCTTCAAGGGTGATTTTAGTTGAAGCAAAACCAGCAGCTGGGGTAGAGATTAGAGACACAAGCCACTGGAGGCTGAAGGCTGAGAGGAAAGGCTGTAGCAAGCTACTGACAACAATACCAATGAGGGACTGTGCGGGCTTGAATCCCAATAGCTCGACTAGGATAAAAAGAGAGGAATGGCATAGCCACGTAGCACAGGTGTACTCTGCAGCCATGAAGTCTAAACTTCCTAAACCCTGGTATAGAGCAGAATCACTACAAGCTCAGGAAGCCTGAATTTAAAATGTACTGGCATTGTGGTTGTCACCTCTGGAGAGCTAAATCTGGGGAAGCCTCATTAATTATTCTTTTCCACATCAGATGACAAAGGCGTCAACACTGTAACAAGGTTTGAGGGAGACACTTCTCACACACAATAGTGTGAAAACCCAATCATCACATTTATGATCCACAAAATGATTTGTTTTTGTTTTGTTCACAGATTCACAATGGGGCCATAATTTGTACGATAGTCCCACTGGGGACTTTTCATTATTTTTACTAATAAAAAGACCAATAAAAGGGATTACAGTGTTTGTAGCCAGGGATTTAACTCAGTGGTTCTGCCGCCTGTCTTGCAAACACAAGGACCCGAGTTCAATCCCCGGCACCAAAATAAATAAATAAATAAATTAATTAAATAAAGTAAAATAAAATGAAATAAAATAAAATTTATAGTGTTTGTATCACCAGTGATACAAGCCATTCAATGGGACCATCATATGTGTACCACCAGCGGTTCAAGCTGGTGAAGCATGTCAAAGACAACTGATTCTTATAGAAAGACCAGTATAGAACAACTGAGCCAAAGAATATGACATTTAATTATGAATGTCATAAACATATAGAAGTTGAAGATTGCTCACATTTCATTTGCAAAGCATTCATAAAGTCCACAGGAAATGAAAATACAAGTCTAAGATAAAGCCCCTGGGGCAGATGACAGAAGGAGCTGGAATTTGCTATTCAAGAAGCAATCTGGCCAGGGCACACATGCTACTTTCCAGGCACATGCTATCATCAAATCCCACTACGCTCCTTCCTGCCAAGCCTAGGGGGTATATGCTGGCTGTCAAAGCATGTCATATTCCACCCAAGTTATCATCCTACCATCTGGCTTTGCTTCTAAGACAAGAATTATAGGGAGAAGCACAGAACAGGTAACAGAATAACTGCCATTTTATATGAGGTATAAAACAGAAGAGAAGAAAAAGGGAATCCAGACAATACCAGACAACTCAGAGAAACAGCCTTTTACTAAAAACCGTAGCAAATTAAAGGAGCAAAAGGAAAGATGACCTGGTTATAGCAGCCCCAAAGTATTCCGTGTCTTTGACTTTTCCATCCTTACCTGCAGAGACACCAGAGTGCAAAGCCAAGTCCACAGTAAGGGTCAAGGCAGATGGCGATCTGCCGAGAAGAATACAACTCACACTGGAGCTTGATGGCTCTACAGAGAGCATTAACTGCAGAGTGGGACATCTAGAAAGGAAGGAACATGGAACAGGATGCAAGTGACATCCCACACACAGGGAAACAGCTCTGAAAAGTTTCAATTCCCCAAACTCCTCAAGTGATGGATATTTTTATTGCCTTAAAACTTAATCCAGGGCCAGGGATTTAGCTCAGTGGTTCCGCCGCCTGCCTTAATCCAAATCTAAATTAGGGCAACATATTTCTGTTCACTAGTTAATACTGAACTTTATGATATATCAGTCTATGATTGCATAGTGACCTTAACTAGAACTTGTAACATCAGTTAGCTTTTATGCTAGGGTCAGACACTTCATAATACAATTCCTTGGGATAACTTATTCCAGAAGAGCCAATGCTTTTTTTTTTTTTGGTACCTGGGGATCAAACTCAGGACCTTGTGCTTGCGAGGCAGGTGGTGGAACCACTGAGCTAAATATCCACCCTGAGCCAATGCTTTTATTTAAATATAGCAGGGACCCTTGATCCTCCGCCTACTGGCCTCTAGTTCAACCATGGGGCCTCTGCATGAGTCTCGGGTCAGTGGTCATCTCTATTTATGGCAGCCAGGCATCTGACCAGCTTTTGGCAAGTGAGTGCATACATCCAGCCTGCTTTACCTTCACTCCAGTAAGCATGCCAGTCGTGGAGACACTGAAATCAAGATATGCCAACATCTCAGGAGTGGGTGGTTTATACAGCTGAGGTAACCTTTTCCTGGGTAAATCATCTGCAATGAAAAGAAACAAACTCAGTGTCATTAGTCATGCTGGAACATGAAAACCATTGCTCTTCAACTGGTCTTCTGTTATGCTTCTGTTAGGCTCTGCTATGGCCAAATTTAGCTTCTGAGATTTATGAAAGCTTGGGTTTCTTGTATTTAACCAAGCAGCTCATGAATTTCACTCTGAGGTGGGATGGGGTTGAGGACACCACTAGAAAATATAAATAAGCAAATCTACATCAGGTGAATTCATTTAACAGAGGTTAGTAAGGGGTAATATAGCATAGTAATAAGCAGGCTGCTGGTCTTCAAATCTCGGCTCTATTTGATGAGCTATGTGACCTTGTGCTTGCAAGGCAGGTGGTGGAACCACTGAGCTAAATTCCCGACCCATGGGCCTTTTAAATTTTGAGATAGGGTTTGGCCAAATCACTCAGGTGACCAAGATGGGTTTGAACTTACAAACCTCGTCCCTCAGTCTCCCAGGTGCTGGGATTATAGGTGTACACCACAATGGCTGGCTGCTCCTTTTTAGTAAATATCACCTAAAATTCACATGTGTTACAGTTTTGAAATTATTTTCAGATCATATGATAGACCTTCTCAATAAGCACGTCAGTCAGTTAGGGAGGCAGTATTTAGGAAAGGATCATCCCAGTCAAGGTTATACAGGCAGCAAGCTCTAGTGAAGCTCACACCCAAGTCTTGTGACTTCTGGTCCAATACTGAATCAACTATGTTGGCTCTAGAAGTCAAGGTCAGACTATATCAGTATTTCATATGGCCCTACATGTATACACAGCCACAGCTGGCATGATATCCTAACTGCCTTTGGATGACACCAAAAGTAACAGCAAGATACTTTTTTTTGGTACTGGGGATTGAACTCGGGACCTTGCATTTGCCAGGCTGGCACTGGAACCACTGAGCTAAATCCCTGGCCCACTTTATTTTTTTAAAAAGTTTATTTGTTTGCTCTTTTGATTGATTGATTTTGGAGTTAGGGTTTCACTATGTAGCCCAGGCTGGTCTTGAATTTGTGGCAATCCTCCTGCTGCAACACTCCAAGGGCGGGATTATAGGCATGTGCAAGATCTTATTTATTTTTGAGGCAAGGTCTCACTAAATTGCTAAGTTGCCCAGTATAGGCATGAACTTATGATTTTCCTGCCTCAGACTCCCAGAGTGCTGGGATTATAGTTGTGCACCATCACGCCTGGCCAAATACTTTGGTTGAAGAACTCCTGGAGTACTATGAGCTGGTTCTTTGGATCTGGTTACTGTCCAGTCCTTAGGTCCCACAAGCTGAATATTAGCTTTTGTCTTTCTTCAAAAATGAAGAAATAAAGCCCTTCTAAGCATAAACTAAAGATGTCCATGTCCACTAAGCCAGCACTGCAGAAAATACTTAAAGGAATGCTATCCACAGAAGAGGAAGAGTAGATAAGATAGGAATTAACAGATACATACCTTTCCATCCTAACTGTGAAATGTAAATGGTCTTAATTCTCTAATTAAAACACGTGGACTGGCAGATTAGATTAAAAAATGAGACCTTTGACTTGTAACTTACTGTTAACTTCGTGAGGACTAAGTGTGTAGTTACCAGGCTGGATTCCTTAGTAGACCAAATCTTTTGTCTGAAGTGTGTTGAGCTATCTTGGTGTTTAAAGGAATATTTGTTATAATAGCTTGAGTTTTCCTCTTGTAGGATCTCCTTTTTAAAACTTTTCCCCTGTAGTTTCAACTCTGCATGTACTAGGCTTCTAGAAATAAGTTAAACAACTTGATGGCAGAAACTCCATGGGGTTTGTTTTCCAAAGAAAAGTATTGTTTAGAGGAATAAACTAAACTCCCCCCCCCAAAAAAAAAAAAATTAAAAAAAATGAGACCCAACTCTGCTGCTTGCAAGGTTTTCTCTCTGCCTTAGCAGATGGAATGCGTTTCAACACGAAAGACATACAAATGTGCCTGGCATGAGAATGTAGAAAATCCCAGGTGGCGAATGTTCTTGCTTCCGAAACAGCTCTGGAGAAAGGACTCTTCCTCTCACCTGTATCGATGATGGTCGGCCAGGTTTTCACATCCACAGCTGCAGCCGCCTCCCGGGACCTTAGTAACCTCATTAGGGTCTGGGTGGTAAGAATACAAGCTGCTTTGCTAACCTAGAAATGAGACAGACAGCAATAAGCAGCTCTGGCTGCTACTAAAAGCAACTTGCATAGGGTACTGGACAAGGTACTATTAACTTTTCAAAGATCAGGGTTGGTGTTTGCCTTGGCACTTTTACTACTGTAAATGTGTAATGCTTAATTCTCTTGAAATGAAAGACTTTTTCCCAAGCAACAAGTTGTAGCTTACAATAGTGATTCTTAAATATTTTAGTTATACTCTCAGTATGTATCCTGCAATCCCAGATTTCATTAAGCCCCGAAAATAATGACTTCTTTATGCTCGGGGAATGAAAGGAGCGAGATACACACATGTAGAGCCATGTGTGCCACAGCTTAGTGCAGGGAGACGGAGCAGCCTGAGCGCTGCACTCCTCACAGGACACAGATTCAGACACAAGCCCATGGACACTGAGCCTGGCCTGGGATGTGTGAAATGCAAATCAACAGAAAGAAACTCCTCTTCCGGCTTTCCTGGTCCACTTTGTAGGCTATAATAAGGGCATTTGGCTGAATCAAACTGTATAATAAAATCAATCATGATGAACATGGCTTTTATGCTGCTAACAGAACAGTAATTCTCAGAGAAACAAACATTAAGTAAATTAGAATTCTGTAACCTTTCAGTCCATTGGCCAACACTGCCTTGTGCTTTAATGCACATGAGGATATGGTGCCATAGAGAAGTATTTAATTTCAATTCTTAAATCTGGTAAAAACTTTATCACATATTCCAGAATAAGGTTTTGATGTCTTTTATCTTGCAGTGCTGAGGATCAAATGGAGGGATTTGCTCATGCTAGATGAGCACTCTACTGATGTATGCCCCCCAAGCCTTGGACATTTTTTGGGGGTATGGGGGATTGAACTCAGGACCTTGTACTTGTGAGGCAGACACGGTGCCACTGAGCTAAATCCCTGGGCTCCTGGACATCTTTTTTCTTTTGCAGTACTGGGGATTAAACCCAGGGCCTTCACACTGAGCTATATGCCTATCCTCCCCCCTTTTAAGACAGGGTCACTAAATCACTAAGTGCCCCAGGTAGGGGTCAAATTTATGTTCCTCTTGCCTCAGTTTCCCAGAGTATTGGGATTACATGCCTGTGCTACCACACCCAGACTTGGACATCTTTTTTTTTTTTTTTGGTGCGGTACTGGGGATTGAACTCAGGACCTTGCACTTTCGAGGCAGGTGCACTGAGCTAACTCTCCAGCCCCTAACTGGACATCTTTTAATGCTACACCAACTGAATTTACAAAACTAAACTAAAAGTGATCTGACACTGGGGAGAATTCAGAGTTTGGTGTGTGAAATTACACTGCTTATCGTAGAGGAGAAATAACAGACAGATAACATGTTTTATGAAGGAGAGGACAAGTTTTAGGGATAATTATTAATGACGGCTTTAGCTCCTTAATGTTCAGGATTAATATCCACAATTCCATATCTCACTAATAACTATTTTCTTACAGTTTCTTTACTGAGTAACAAGGGTTACTTTGGCCGGATTAAAGAACAGGAGATAGGCTATTTATTTATTTATTTATTAGGAGATAGGTTTTATGAGAAAAATTTGACTTTTTGTTGGCAATCCCAGGGACTGAAAACCAGGGCCTTTGCACTAAAATCATTCCCAGCCCTTTTACTAATCTTTTTTTTTGCGACAAGATATCACTATATAGATAGTTCAGGCTGGTCTTAAACTCACTATGTAACCCGGACCAGCCTCAAATTTATAGTGATCCTCCTGCCTCAGCCTCCTGAGTGCTGGGATTACTGATGAGCCTACCATATCCAGCTTACTTTTTCTATTTTTAAGATGAAGTTTTGGTAAGTTGCCCACACTGAGCTCAAACTTGCCATCCTCCTGCCTCAGCCTCCTTCAGTGCTAGGATTATAGACACTGTCCGCCATGCCTAGCTAAAATTTTACTTTTGGGGGTGGGGTGTTGAGACAAGGTCTCACTGGGCAGTCTAGGCTAGCCTTCAACTCACTATGTAGCCCAGGCTGGCCTTGAACTCATGGTGACACTGTCTCAGCCTCCTCAATGCTGGAATCACAGGCATGCACCACCACGCCCAACAAAACTTGACTTCTTGACCCAACAAAACTGAGAAATTATTAAGGCTCCTTAGTTGTTTGAATCTGGGCTTCATGAGATAAGGACAAAGCAAGGTACACTTGACACTTACATCAACAATCATACGGACAGTAGGCAATGTGGCAGTAAGGTTCTGGGCGTGAGGCGGTCTGACGGTCACAGGTATACACCCTGCATACAGGCAGCCGTAGAATGCAGCAATCAACTCGATGCCTGTAAAACAGAGGCACGGTCAGAGGTCACTTAGCTGCTAGTATCACTAAGAAGTTGGGTGTGGTGGTGCAGGCCTGTTTTCTCAGCACTTGGGAGGCTGAGGCAGGAGGATCTCTGTGAGTTCGAGGCCAGTCTGATCTACACAGCGAGATTGTCTCCAAACTAAAACCAAAAAAACCCAACAACAAAACAAAAAACTAGCCCCCCCTAACAGTATCACTAAGAAATTAAATGCAGACCTTCCAAAACCAGTTTATGAAATCAAGCCAGATGGGTTGAACCACAATTTAACAAGATACCAGCAGAAGAAAATTTAAAAATTAAAGGAAATTGATAGTGAAGAAGCATATAAAACAAAACTACAGGCCAGGGATTTAGCTCAGTGGTTCCATTGCCTGCCTTGCAAGCGCAAGGACCGGAGTTCAATCCCCGGTACCAAAAAAGCCCCCCAAAACCCAAAAAAACAAAACTACAGAGAGAAGCCAAGAATAAATAGTGAAGGAGAAATCAGAAGTAAACTTCTGATAAACACTTGAAGATATGTTAATGTTATTAACTGACATTACTTAGAAAAAATAACTGCAAAAATCAGGGATGCCTCACTAGAGGAATAAAAGGATAGAAAAAGCAGAGACAGGAAAACCTAAGCTTTCATTTAATATTTAGAAGGCTGCTACAGAAAAAGCAACTGGACTTCTCAGATGTCGCTGTATCAAAGGGGGTGAACTTTAGAGGTGTGCACCACTGTGCCTGGCCTCAGAGCACCTGTTTTGAGGATTCCCAAAAGTCAGATAGTTTAAGTATTAATTTACTCACTCACGAATTCAATATTTACTGGGTGCCTTTTGTGCCGAGTACTGATAATGGAAGTCTAGGTAAAGCAGATATGGTTCTAGCAGAGCCATTACATGCAAAACTCTGAGGGACTCGGTCTTAGCAGCCTGGTGCTCTTGGTACTGGGAATGCACTGTTTCTGGGGCTGCAGACGCTGACCCTGAGTTCTGTCCTCTCCTCTGTACGGAGGTGAGTAACGGAGCCTGGGGTCTAGTTTACCAATAACCTAATACTTACCGGGTGGGTAAAGCAACACCACATTGTCTCCTGCATTTAGATGTCCTTTGTCACCCAGGACTGATGCAGTCCTCTCCGCTCGCTTATGAAGCTGAAGACAGCTGGCTGTGCACACAGTAGTTCCCTTTAAGTGGAGAAAAGGACAAGCTGATCAAAGCTCAGTAAGGTGGCTGGATGTGGCTCATATCCCTA
The DNA here is from genome assembly GCF_000247695.1 of Heterocephalus glaber. The sequence goes on from NW_004624816.1 coordinate 1,633,308, forward strand.
ATACCAAGCACTCCGGGAGGCAGAAGCAAGAGGATCACAAGTTACAGCCCAGCCCAGGCAACTTAGTGTAAAAAGGTAGAGTGGCGAGGGATGCAGCTCAGAGGGAAGGCCCTGGATTCAATTCCGAATGCCACAGAATGAACAAGTACCTCAACCAGCCAAACAAAAAGCTCAGTGAGGAAATAAATATGGCAAATACAGCCAACATGACATACTACCTAAAAGGCCTGTGCTTTAGAAGATTATCCTTTGTCAGTCATTAGTGAAAATTCCCCTAGTATCAAAAGCCAGGTGTGGCAGCTATGCATGGTGGCACACACCTGTAATCTCAGCTCTCTGGAGGCTGAGGCAGGAGGATCGCTGAGTTTGAGGCCAGCCTGGGCTACATAGTGAGTTCAAAGCCAGCCTAAACTACATAGCAAGATCCTGTCTCAAAAAACAAAACAGAACAGGGGCCGGGGATTTAGCTCAGTGGTTCCAGCACCTGCCTCACAAGCACAAGGTCCCACGTTCAATCTCTGGTACCAAAACAGAACAAACAAACAAAAAGGCAGGTGGGAGATTTCCTTCCTTTTTCAATGTCTGTAGGTACTCAGGGTATATGAACATTACTTTAAATCAAATATATTTATTTATTTAAAGTTTTTCCTGCTTAAAGTGATTTAAAAAATACATAATTCTTTAAAAAATAAATTTTATGTGAGGAAGTAAGAGTAGAGTGAAATTAAAGGAACTCAAAGTAGAGTAGAATGAGGAGGGCAGGAAAAGTGAGGTCGAGATAGTTAAGTGCTGACCCCAAGGGTCACATCCATTTGCTATGTATAAAACACAAATTTGGCTCTGAGTTTACTAATAGTAAAGATGTAAACAAAAACAGTCATCAGAGTCTACCAGCTAATAATAAAGATTAGGAGATGAGAAATGGGTCAACTTTTCTGGATCCTGAAAATAATTTTTGTGGACCTTCATAAACTTGTACTGAGCTAAGCTTTTTTTTTTTTTTTTTTAATAAGTAGGAAAACTTTATTGAAAGAAAGAAAGCTTCTGTCTAAGAGAGACAGAAGGAGGACCACAAAGTGGGTTGCCCCTGTACTGAGCTAAGCTTTTGAAGCCCTTCCTCTTGTAAAACATGGCACATGTAAGGGAAAGTACAAAACATACACGCAGTTTGATGAAAAGCTATCAAGCCAGCATCAGTGTAAGCACCAGCTGACAAGGGAGGACCACCCTGGCAGCTCAAAAGCACCCACAGGTCCCCCACTCACAGCCCTCTTTCCCTCCACAGATAAGCATCATCTTGACTTTTTTGTTAATCACTGATTTCTTTTGATGTATACTTTTAGTGCACATGAAATTTCTGGGAGGCATTATCAATGGAATTGTATTGTATATACCCCTTTGTGCTATTTCTATCATTCAACATTAAGCATCATCTTGTTGCTGTATGTAGGTATAGTTCTTCCATGTTTACTGCTGTGTAATATGTGAAGATGTGACAATTTATTCATCTGTTTTACTGCTGATGAACATTGCCATTTTTGGAAATGTATCTTGATGCTTAAATACGTGAGTTTTGATAGAGTATAGACCCAGATTTATAACTTGGGGGTCAGTAGGTTGCCAAGCTTCAACTCTACAGGATAATGCCAAACTGTATTCCAGATGGTTGTTCTTTATCCATCATGCTAGTACCAGACTATTTCATACTATATTTTTATAATCGGTAAAAATCTCACAAATTACAAGTTTTACAGAGCTGTTTCTTAAAAAACTTTTAAATTTGATTAATGTAAAACAGTACTAAAAATGAGTGTATATATATAATTTTACATACAACAATTTTAAAACAGCAGCATCATACTGTATCACCTGTCAGAGCTGTACAATGTGTTGATTAAGAACGTGTGCTTGGGCCGAGGATTTAGCTCAGTGGTGCCACTGCCTGCCTCGCAAGCGCAAGGTCCTGAGTTCGATCCCTGGTACCCACCCCCCCCAAAAAAAGAGAACATGTGCTCCACAGCCATTGTTCTAATGAATGGAAACAGCTAATTTCCATTTGATTGGCACACGCTGCATGCATGTATTGAATTATCACACTGAACCTAGTAATATATAGAATTTATACTTGTTAATAAAAAATAAAAATCGGGGCTGGGGATTTAGCTCAGTGGTTTCGCCACCTGCTGCGCAAGTGCAAGGACCCAAGTTTGATCCCTGGTACCAAAAAAAAAAAAGAGAACATGTGCTCCACAGCCATTGTTCTAATGAATGGAAACAGCTAATTTCCATTTGATTGGCACACGCTGCATGCATGTATTGAAT